>JABUQX010080028.1:0-35997 GCA_015478945.1 Trachelipus rathkii
TTTTGAACTGCTACTTAAATACACAAGCAAATAAAACAATTTGCACGAAAAAATTTCACAAAATACAAATTGTTTCGTCTTCGCTCATTTCCTCTCCTCTGTTGCGAGAGAATTTTCTACCAGTTTGCAATGAATGGAAGAAGAGTTTCATTTATATTATTCTGTATGAGAAAAATTCTAACTAACTCAAATATAAGTTACATCTGATTATTTATGCCACAGATTTCATTTGTTATTCATAACAAAATTATTGTAGCCTAGCGAAGGTGTGGAGGCTATAGATGTTGTGAACAAGTGGTGGGGAACCTATCTTGAGAATGGAAATGCGGATGGCGATACATTCATTTTTAAAAATTTGGCTGTTTAGGTAGGATTCATGTTACCAGACCTGCAAAGTACCATCAAGTACTTGCCTTTAAGAACAAAACAATTTCACTTATTATATATCAATTAGTATGATATTATTAAATAAATTTATTAAATAAACTTATATAAATATGTCACATATATAAAGAAAGTTTAATTTTAAAGATTATTTATTATATTACATTATATAGTGATTTTTATTAATTTACAATTTTTTTTTTAATAAATAATACCCATTATATATATATAGTACAATTTATTATCATATATCTAAAATGGAAGGGATTCATTTTAAACATTACTAAAATATTATTGAGATATAAGTAACTATATACATATTATAATTATATATTATTGCTATAATGATTGTGATGTATTGTTATGATTATTATATTATTATTAGGCTTAATCTTTGTCTCTTCAGGTATATCGAGAGAGAGATATGAATTTCCTTGTTTATAGGCACTCACTTTATATAAGACTATTTGGTAGATAACCGGATATTAAATTTCTATAGTTCTTTTTATTATTAGTTTTTGAGGTGACCTGTCTTAGAAGAAAAGATCTTGCATCCTTCCAGCGAAATCAACAATTTCAGATTTCAAAAATTGATCAGAGGCTGTACTTAAAATTCGGAAAGAAAGTTCCCCATGCTGCATCGGAACGAGGAGTTAAAATATATCCTCCCCAGTGGAGGATAAAATAAAGGCAACTAGAGTCTTTTTAGTGTTGGTGAGTTTTCTTCCTAAACATTAAGAGTTTTAAACTCAACTAGTTAGTTTTATTCATTGACAAAGCACTAAAAAGAAGAAGGTAATATATTTTAATTGATGTTTTTATACTAGATGAGTATTTTTGGTTAGTGAGGTATGATTCTAATTCATTATATTCCAACATGCTGGAATTGGCAAACGAATTACCTTTTCTTATTATTTACTATTTTATCTGCAGTATTTAATATATTAATCTAATTTAGAGAATAGCAACTGCCAAAAAAGTGTATACGTCACAGAGAAGATTTTTTTGCACATTCCATATTCTTACGTATGGATTTATCTTTTAATTTGTATTATATTTATTACCTTTTATATTTTAATTATTCCTGCTGAGTTTAGTGGTAGTATTTTTCAGTGTAATCTTTTAAATATAATTATATATATTGGGAATTTTAGAAAATAAAACAAAGTCGAATTTTTACTTTCAATTATTATATTATATATATATATATTTACATTACTTCTCACTATAAAATTGACTTATAATCTGATACATAGTAGGATCATTATAACATTTGAAAAGTTTCTCTTACACGTGATTATAAAAAATTTATTAAATATTTCTTACCGCTTGGAGCCAAAAATTGGACCCTTCTGCGTAGGGGATAGGGCTAAACGGGGTGCGCTGGAATATCCTTGCACACATTTTAATATAATCAATTCAGTCATTCTCTCAGTTAAATAAATAAATGTCATATATAGCCAATAACATGTTGGGGAACGCGTCAAATCGATATGAATACATTTGACACAGTTTTGACGCCATATACTTTACAAGACACAAACAACGCTACTGTATTAGGTCCAGGCGTTAATAACACTCCTGGATTGCGACCGGGAGCTTAGCGCATCATGGTTTACTGCTATAGATTTATACTTCCAGGATGAACAGATAACCTCCGATGTCGAGAAATTACGGAGCTACGTACGTTTTGTGAATATGAAGGAGGGTAATGCTTCATATCTCATCAGAAATACACCGGAACTCTGCCGGGCTGATAATTGGGAAGATTTTTCATATAAAATATTCATCACTTACTATAACATTCCTCATTAGTGCTACTCGGTAGTATATATGCTCATCTTCCTTCGAAAACACTTTCGAACTTGAGTTCAATCGGAGGAATGACAAGACGGTGCTCATATCAAGACCCTATCTCAACTCCCGTAGTTTCATGCAAATCAGAATTTACGGGAGTATGCGCGAAAAAGTTTTATTACACAAACTTTTCCCTTGACTTCAGCCGGCGTTAATGCTCACTCACATAAAGTTAGTCGCACAGCGTGGGGGCAGCTTAGACGTCGTTCTAACCCTTGTTTATCACTATGTTCATAATTTACAACCATTCCAACCTCAATTCTCAATCGACAGTCATAAACACGAAAAGAATTAATTGATGATGTTAAATAAAAAATCCACTCCGAAGGCAGACACCTCTCTATACACACTTTATCTCTGACATGAAATATCTACACTGCTTTAAATAAGTCAAGATTGGCTGTATTAGCGTCAAATATTAAGGCTCCCAAAATTCAAAATTCTTAAATTTTCATAACCCTCAACGCTAACTCACACACAACACTTGGACAGAGAAACACTCGCATCCACAATTCTTCGTTTCACCAGGCTCATAACAGTAAAAAGTTTCATATGGGAAGCCGTCGGAATCCTCAATTTTCCACTTTGGTCATTTTCAAATGCAAATTCCTTATCTCTAAAGCATCAGAATACGCAAAAAAAAAAGGTGTGTTTTGCCGTAACTGTGAAAGACATGTTCGCCATATATCAGAATGTTTTTTTGACTGATTTTGTTGCAGTTTCTATGTGTTACTACCCAAACCACACACTACACTACACGCGACTTGGAGTCATCAAGAAATTTCGGCCATTAGGAGAACACCAACATGCGGAAGAGGCCATTATTCCTCTGAACTCATTCTAGCGGTATTTAAGAGGGCTGACAAGATATAAACCATTCACAGTTCAGACAGCTTGAGAGAATAAATGTATCGTCGCGAACAATCAGTTCACATAAATCAATCATAAAATTTACATTGCATATTATAATGTTTTTCAATTCATTTCTTAATTTTCAAATTCCATTTCACAATCGGGTCTAAGTAACTCAAAAGGGCGAAGTCTACCCAGGTAAATCTCCATTGTCTTACACACCACATAAATAACCAACATCTATATGAAGCTCTCAAAAATCTTCAGAATGCCTAAGGGGAGAAGTGACCCTAATTTGTAATAAACAGCAATCGAACAGTGTTAACGGACGGTCAAATAATTATTCAAAAACCGAGCTGCGAAACGCCGGAAACAAAAGTGTAGAGCAAATTTCCGCACGAAACAGTACACACATTTTTAGACAGAGGAGGTACAACTTTAGAGCTCTAGAGATAGCACTACTATATGATCTGGACAATTCATAATCCAAGGGAATATATTTCAGCACAATTATTCCACTTATACAATTCTTTGAGAAATTACCACTAAGCACAAACGGCATGATAATGCAATCGTTATCTATAGGCCTACTAAATATAACAATTTACTATACACTTATTGGGTTCGCGAGAGCCTACAATCAGTTGCGAAATACGTATATGCTTCCAACTCATTATCAGTAACATCCGCGCCGAGTTTTGAGGTATACGGAAAACATGCCAGATACAGTTGGTATCTTCTTATGTATCCTTGAAGTCGATTTTTGAGAGGAGAAGGCTCATTAGGTCGCAGCTTTTCTTTATGCTAACGAACACGTCCGTACGTGAATGCGCCAATGAAGAGGCTAATATTACAATAATATTATTCATATCAAAATCGTCTGTTTCAATGTGTATAAAATAGATGAAATTCCTGACTCACGAATAAGGTTAATTGAGTCTTATTTTCCTTAGGGACGGTAAACATTTTCACAAACTCAACAGTTCCGCATACGTTATAGACGTTTTCTTACGAGATTGTCACGCTACCTCTTTGACATCAGGTTCAGGTGTTTGCTTATTTACGCCCACAGGGGACAGTTTCCGACAGGTTTTAAAAGTAAAATACTATCCTTTAGTAATTGAATTTTTAGACGAAAACCCGCATTCTCCGTCAAAAATCCATATCCTGGATGAATGGCATGTGCATTGGTAATTTCGGCGGCGGCCATTATCTGCTGGAATATGTCTGAATACGATCACTAATGGTAGACGTTAATTCACCGTAATGCCCCCCTTCGTCAACAGGACTCAGGTGTTACAGGCTCTTCAGTGGGAAATCACATGTTCAAGCGATTTCACTGCATGATAACCACTTGCTTACGACTTCTCGCCACACAGTGGGAGGTTCTAATGATTTTTAGACGGAACCTGATCAATGTTTAATTCTTATGTTTAAATGACCAACCGAAAGAGGGGCACAAAGTTAGACCTTTTTACTACTTTTTTCCTTTAACATGCGTGCGAGACCTTCTAACACCCCTCGATTGATACATATAATTACTCTCTAGTTTCCTCTCAAATCCAATATCACTATGATAAAAATGTTCTTCAACGACGATTTTAAAGTCGATAATACTGTGTTTCCTTTTGCAAAACGCAATCTATTAATTTCGAGAATTTTCTCTCAGCTCATCCCAAAGTCATTTTTGGACTTTCACAATTTTCGATGATGAAAGTTACACACCGAATTTGTTTTGAGAGAGCCTTGAAGATGAGGCTGCCTATCAATATAACTGCAATATACAACAGACGATATAGACACCCCCCCCCATCCCCTCGTTGATGTTCGTTCAAAAGGCGGGAACCTTCAACCCCCACTGAAGAAAGTTTAAACCAATTTCGTTTCTAGAAGAAAAATATTGTTTCAAATGTCATTTTGCCAATGTGTTAGAAGTGGTGTAAAAAGATGGCACAATATTTAGAGTGCGAGGCATGTTAACTCTAATTGTCATCCAGTCTTTCTTCCAGTTCCTACTCACTAGGATTACAATTTCTAAAATGACAGAGGGTTTTAAAAAGACCACAATTCTTTTGGCGTTCTCTTGGCCTTGCCCATTCATGCTTCTTATATATTCAATTACCAATTAAACCGTATAGGTTAATACACACTCCGAGCGGTCCCCATTTCTAATCCTCGGAAATATCTAAACGGGACATGGTGGTATAGGGAAATTAGTATCTCGAACTTGGCAGATTAGTACGACAACGATACAGCATATGGCGGACTTTCAGCTGGTGTTTACAGAAGGTGCTTCAACACATGTTTTAACGTAAACTATTTATGCATTGATTCTTAAATCACGCAACAGAAAAAGTAGCTTGCTCTTAGTTAAACCGAATCTTTGTGTCGAGGACTCGCTAATTGTCCTTTTATGGGTATAGTTTAACATTTTAGAGAATTAAAACACACGTCCGATCTGTCACTATTCGAATTAGTACTATATACCCAAAACTTACCTTCTTCCGCACATTACTATTTCAGTCAGATTATTGATTAGCTGGGGATTGATACATTCATGCAGAAGGTCTCTTGAGTCAACGATAAATATCAAACCTTTGTTACATATACGGGCTAGTTCTGATTCCACTATCGACACTTCGCCACTCTTCCACTCTCACTCTTCACGCTCAACATGTGGACTGCTATTCACAGACAAATATATATAGGGGAAGTTATTTTAGATTTTTAGAACACCTGAATATAAATAACTCGTTCTAGTAGTACTGTATACAAACTTGCAATGCCAATGGATGTCTGCTAATTTACTTCATCGATTTCTAGTTATTCAAAGTGATTCCAAAGTTTAATATCAAGCCAATCTTAATTCATTGTTATCTCGTATATTGTAACGAGATGGAATGTCTGATCAAAGACTACGTGCCAGCCCATTCTTCACTCACTCGCATACTTCTCTATTTCACTCAAAACCGAGCAGAGGACAATCTCATATGTTCAATTATCTTCACTGCCAAATGGAGTCTTAAAATTCATTCACCAAGCTCCTCCTTCCTAAGGTTTACAAATTATGGCACAGCGAGCTCTTTCTCACGCTGTTAGGTAGGTTCACCAAACGTTTCGGGACCAAAATACCAACAGAAGTCTGTCCTTGGCAGACACCAATAAACATAATTACCCATAATTCCTACAGTTTATCCTTTATCCTCCTGATTGTTATATAGGATAAGAACTATTATTGCTCTACTCAATCCCTCGTGTAACTACTACCCTCCTCAAACTTTGTACACACCAACTTCCAATCGCTCAATTTAATCAACCCAATCTATTCTCCTGTCTGCCTGAAAATATGAAATCCTGATCCTCAGTGCTAAAAACAAGCCTTTATCACTTGCATGTTATGTTACGACAGGAGTTTGGGGCATAACTCATGTTAGCAGCTGAAATATTTTTTTCAAAAGGTTCATATAGTCTATTTAGTATATTTAGGGTTTCTTATTTGTAGTGAAGGTCTGTCCGCAGATCTCACTAGTAAGATTTATAGTTAGAAGTAATTACAAATCATTTCCAGTACCGTACTGATTATTTAAGCTCAGATTATCACACTTGATTCTTATCATTTAGTTTATCACATCTTTCTTTAATCTTATAGAATAATTTTAATTACCTCATTTTTCTGTTATTTATTGCATCAGATTATTAATTCCGAATTATACAAGCACTTTTCAAAAATAAGGGTATAATCAATCGACTGGCAGATAAAGAGCAAACAAAAAGCTTTTGATATCTCAAAGCACAAAAGGTTATTAATTACGTAGAACCTTTAATTATTGCAATTTATCGCGAGAACTTCAATTATAAGAATTCTATTTTTTAAATGCACAAGACTGCACCAGTGGGATTAAGGTTTATAGGGACAGTCTCGCACACAGAGAGATGATTACAAATGGTAAACGACAGATACGCAATATCTTTCGCTTCAAGGAATGTTGAGTGCAATAGGCACGAGAAGGAAACCTATCAGGCTCTTGTAATTGTTGATCGGAGTATAGCCTTTGGCGATACCGTGGATCGCTTGAGTGCTTATAATTCAAATTTTAATATTTATTAATAAAGTATTAATAGGGTTATTTTAGTATATCTGACAATAAATAAGATTCTATACCACATGGAGATACTATTAAAACATCTGTGGTGCATAATTTTCAAGAAGTAACAATCTAAAAGATCATCCACATAATAAGAGTACCAAGGATGGAGCTTGTGAACGGATGTGAACACGCATTTTATAAGACCTTGACTGTACACGATATTGTTTACTTGGAATTGGTAAATTGGGATAGATTAATTTGTTGTCCAGATATTTTTCTTCTAAGATGTCCTATTCCCTTCTATTTCTTTTTTTCCTATATTCTTATTGTGTTCAAATGTTCATTTCTTTCTATTCGCTTGAAAATATAATAGTCTTTTAGTACTATACTTAACGTTCGAGGGTGATTAAAACCCGAACCAAGAAAAATTAGTGAAATAATTCATAGCTCCATATTACTGATATACCACTTAAATTATGGGTAAGATTATCTCATAAGTACAAAAGTGGTAAATACACGTATCGAATTATATCCTTCTATCATTATGCATATTAAATTAAAAAAATTATAAAAAATATATAGAATTACGAAAAGGAAAGATGCAATATCATAATATAGAAGTATATACAAATAATAAGAGAGAATAATAATAAATATAAGTTACTCACTAACAATCTCAAGATTCAACTGACAAGTTCTATTAGACGAGCGGTTGGCCATCAGGGGCATTATATCGTCACTAGGAAGAATTCACATATCAAGTCACGGTATAACCACTTACAGTTTATTCCGTAAAGTTATGCGCGAAGAGTCTTGACATTCAGGCAAAAAAAAACAACAGGAGGTCATAAAACATTAAAAGGCGAACTCCTTATTATAGTAAAAATGTCTTCTTGTTTATTACTAGTGTTAAATGAGGGAACATATTCCTAAGCGTGCATTACTTTTTACAAGTAACCCAATTATGATAATCAGCCCGTTATTAAGTATATAGAGTAACATATACACTGAGATATCAATTGAGTAAAATCCACTGCTCCCTTGTTTCTAAAACGGTGATTATCTAAATATAATTTAATTACTTAATATAGGTTTTCAAAGGATTCATCTATTACATTAGGTATGTTTGATATTATGTGTTCACTTGACATCTTATACCTCGTATATAAATGGTATTACATTATTAATAATAATGCAAAATGCTATTACTTCATTAAGAAATTATCAGTTCGTTACATATAACACTTACACTTCAGTTATTCATTTATTTTGCGAAGATATGTCAGAGTGATATTTCGTCTCCATTTTACCATGGTTCATTTTCATTTATTTTCGAAAAAACAGACTTATGTAGGAGCTTTGGAAAATCCCCAAAGTTGAAATTTCTATCCTTCCTCCTGTTCAAGAAAACAACGTGGAACGTTGTGATTTAAAAGTAAAAGATTACTTGCGTCGTTATTGTTAGGTTGATCTTAATTGGTAATGTCATGATAATTGGGATTCAATTTACCCTACACACAACTCTATTCAAAACCACTCGTCTCACAAAATTATCTCGGCTAACTTTATGAACCAGCACCTAGCAGATGAAACGCTAGGGGAAAGTCCACCGATTTTGTTCTATATTCGTACAATAAAGCTTACTATTACCCGGAGTAGTATACTGATAACAGGTTCTGGGGCATCAACCATGTATTAATTCTACTCATTAGTATAACTAACGTACAGAATTGGTTCCGTAGACTTGGGCATTAGTGTCATTTGTGTGGTGTGGAGGTGATGTGTGTAAGTAGATCTGTGTAGAAGGTACTGTGGCGAGTGATCAATAGTGTGTGATTTGTCGGTTGAGGAGTATGCGGTAAGATTGGAAAGAGGTTGTAGTAGAATTGATTATATTCGATACGAGATTGCGATGACGCGATGATCTAGCGTGAGTTATGGAAGCCGGCTGGTATGGTATGGTGGATTATGTTGGTGTTTTTGTGTCTCAGGGGGTACTGTGCTTGTTGTTTGATTATTATGTGTAGGATGTGATGTGATGTGTAGACTGCTTGTCTGGGATCTATGCCGTGTTAAGTGGTAAAATATGTTCATGTGATCAAAGCGGTGTGTTGTTGTGTGTGGGGTTTCCGGATCCGTGATAGTTGGGTTTGTTCGGTGAAATGTTCGTGGGGGAATTGGAATATACAGATTTATGATTTATCAGAGGCCTTGTGTCAGGTTGGGATTGTTGGTGATTGTCGAGATGGATGTGTCGGTCGTGTTTGTGCTGTATGTGTGTGGTAGCGAGTGATGTGTTGTCAAAGATATTGTGTGCTGGAGATTGTCGCTATCTTGATGTGTGCTGTCAATATGTTCTGTGCTTGTGTGTTGTCAAGTACTATTGTGTGAAGTGTAGATAGATTTCGTGGCTGTGCTAGTATCTGGAATGCTTAATGTGTGATGACTATGAAAGTTTAGTTCTGATTAGTGTGTTGATTGGAGGCTTAGAGTGTGTGTGTGTGAATGAAGTGTGGTAACAAGTGCAGAGAGGTATTATTTCTTCAGTAGTGATACATTAGTATAGTACTGAGTAAATGTACCATTGTTTCCTCTTTCATTTTACTTATTGATATTACAAGAAAGTGCTAAAGTACGAAAGATCCTAGCAATCTCCAAATAGATTAGTATGAATATCAATCACATTTTTTCAATTCTTTCGTTTAATTTCTCTCTTTTGGCAAGGTTATCTAACTGTTCTGTATTCACACAAGATATTACATGTAAATAGTTCCGAATCAAGGTTACGTCATTAAATGCGCTTTCCTGAATTTGAAATACTTCTTCGTTTCGTGATAAGTACTAATATCCATTTCTCATTTTTGGGTGGGATTTAATCACCTTCCAGATAAATTAGATGTGAGAAAAGATTCAATCTATTGGTACGTAAGTTCAGAATAATAAAATCTAGAAGTTCAGGCATGAACACTGAGCTACTCATGTTTATGATTCGTAGAGTATACAACCTAGTAAACAGCATTCCGATATTCTAAGTGGAGGTAAATTCAATTTATCCCGGTTAAGCAACGCAGAGTAAATCGGGAAATATTAAAAGTCGAGTAATTCTTGTGTTATGCTAATAGGGCACCACGGAGCGTTCCATAATTTATTTAACATTAGCACTCCAGTATTACTTGTGATTTAGGGTAAGGTACAGAGAGAGTAATTTCTTCCTTTACTGAGCTTTCACTCTAATAAGACCAAACGTTCATAGATTATGGCTGCATTCACAATGATTAGTGTATATTATATCCGGTTTCCTTTCGACACCATTTAATTCTTTCCTTTATATATACGCGGCACACAATGACTTGCAATTTTATGGTAGATGGTTTAAATTGAATGTTATACAATGGTTTTAGCATGATGGATATATTTTAGATTATAGATTATTTATTTTAATTTATATTTACATTAATCGGTTTATTATGATGAACTACCTCGTAGAATTCACATGCTACATATGAATACTAAAATAAAACAATATAGAGGAGATATAATTGGAAGTATATGGTAATTTCTGTATCTATGATTCTATAATGTAAGATCATATGCATTGGTATTGATATTAGAAATTAAATTAAAAATCGGAAATTCCAAATTTATTTAACCGCTTTGTTTTTATTTAAATCCATTTGTACAGTACATTCCTAGAAATTTTATACTTATAAAACAACTTATTTCCTCCTCGGTGAGGAGAGGTGATGTATTCTAATAACGGCTAGAATACACGGGATAAAATCCCCAATTTTTCTATAAAAATCCACCCGCACTATCAAATATGGAAGAGAAAAACACCACCATTCACAATACTATTAGCACAAACGATATCCTTTGTACATACACTCCTTTCTTTTCCACCAAGCACAAAACATAAAAGTAAAAGGTTGACAGAGTTCATCTGCGCCATACGTGTTGTTTATTCACGCAACACTCGAGAATTGACTCATAAAGTATACTATCTACCAATGAAGTACAATATTTAAGTAGATGAGTAGTCTGACTGTTGAGGATTATTCCGTGTAAAGAGAGACGTGTACTAAGAAAAACTGAGCTGAGTCTAACGTACAGTAAAGTTTGATATTACGTTAGTATTTTAGTTTCACTAAGAGAGTTGATCAATGTTATTTATAAGACACAACATCACAACGTGATAGTTATGAGGGGGTAGTTAGTAATAGTTGAGTTAATATTTATATCAAGTGTAAATATAATATATGTATTATAAATAAATTGATAGAGCCATTTCCTATTTATTAATTTATCGGTATCTATTTCTCAAGTTATATTTTAAAGCTACTTAATTTTACTGATGCAAACATATTATTTAGATTTGAGCTCAATTGTTTTAACTCATTCTACTGAGTCGCAGAATAACAGTTTTAAATTTAATAATTTTAATCACATAGATATTATTGTATGATATAATATATATTTATATAACTACAAGAAAATTATTATTCACTGAGTATATACTCTATTAACAAAAGATATTAAAATGTTTAATAGCAAAGACTAATTTGTAGCAGCATACGAATATCTTATGTTTCAAGATTAATTTATTTAATATTATGTCAATGATTGTATTTTCTCTCTCTCTTCCTCTAACAAGTGTATTTAATGTTCCACGAAACCACGCTCTCTCAAAGATTTATTACATTAGATCATCGATTTCCATTATAATTATGTCTCAAAGTAAATATATTTGTATATATTATTTTAATTATATCTATTGTTATCTATTGTAAATAAAGTTGACAACCTCTGCTACGCATTTCGTTGTTAATGAGAATAAGATTTATAATATATTTACTGAAAAGTATTTATTAAAAGGAATGTGACTTCTATATTCTACATTATTTATTTTCAATATCACTAAAGGAGTAATAAATATATATATATTAATATATATAAAATATATTATAATATAGGTAATAATAAAAAGTAGACTTTATTAATTAAATTAAATTAATTTAAAGAATTATCAAAATAATCCTTTATTTAAGGTATGACAACATAAAATTACGTCTCAACTCTCATATATAGTCAACTCGTTGGGAATTACACATCCATTCGCGAGGCAGTGTACACAATTGATCAAGCATAGTTACGCATCAATGACAGCAGGGGGAACATGAAATTGCAGGCACACTACAAGTCTCCTCGATTCACAGATTAAAGCAATAAAAAATCAGGGAAAGACTATTTCGAATTGGGACTTACAATCTACGTGAGTATTTGCATCATATGGATGATATTAGGTCCAGAGATAATGAAAAGGTAGAAGGAGGTTTTCTTATTTAGGGCTTTAGGAGCGCACTTCTAATCCAGGCTGAGCGAAAGTAGCGGTATGATATGTAAAAGGAAAAAGATATTGATGATACAAGAACAGCGATGTCGTAAAAGTATAAATAATAAGATAATGTATAAAAGTGATGTTGGGTCGAGAAAGATAAATTGCATATTTATGAGTTGTGAAAACCTATCACTAAATTAAAGAAATAAATTACTTACCTCAAAGAAGGTAAGTATATAGTAAGTACACAAACTGGAAAGATTAAAAAAGTATAGATAGAAGTAATTATTACAATATAATAATTAGATATTAGATTTTCAAGTAGTTTGGAAAAAAAAAATTTCAGAGAATAAAGAGAATTATCGAGAGTAAGAATGAGGCAGAGCCGATGAAAGAAATGCTCTTGACTTTATAGTTTTGAAAAAGAGCAAGATGTGTGGAACTACCTTGATTATATTAGAAAACATACTGATCAACACAAGGCAATGACACTTACATACAGAGCATAGCAGCAGAGATCACTGGACAAATAGTTCTTTTGAAGACAACGCTGAAGAAGTAAAATTAAGGAAGAAAAAGGTTAGGAAAGAATCTGTTATTATTAGAACTCTTATGTAAGAAGCATATTTATCTATATAATCTAATTAAATGTATCGAGAATAATTATACGAAGTAGTATGCTACTACTATACTTCAATGTATGGATATGATGATGAACAATATAAAAAGTAGATAACAAAAGTATATAGGTATAATATTTATAATATATATATATATATATATAGTCAGTATGAATGAGTGCATAAGAGAATATTTTACAATATAATTTACATAAATAATATATATATACTAAATATTTATACATATATATATAATATAAACATATTTATATTATATTTACGTCAGTGCACATATATATATCTCCATATGATACTACCTGGATATAGAACTATACCCTTAAATCCCTTAATATTTATATATATTATAATATTAATATATACATTAAATATAAATATTATATATATATATATTAATATATATATTATTATAAAAATATATATTAATATATATAATATATATATTATAATATAATATAATATTATATATATTAATATATATATATAAATATATATATATAATATATATTATATAATATATATTAATATATATATATATTATATATATATATATATAATATATATATATATATAATTACATAAATATATATATTATATTATATATATATATATATAGTAAAGTATATATATATAATAATATATATAATATATTATTTATATAATATATATATATAATATATAAATATATTATATATATAATTATTAATAATATATATATATATTATATATATTAATAATATATTATATATATCTAAGCATTTAATATATATATAATATCAGTGGTGTTTTCTACATGAATGCAAAGCATGCAATGAATGCTTTTGTTTTTCTCGTTCACAAACAAATTGCGGGATCTAAGTAATAATATTTTTAATATATTAGTAACTATTAGTTAAGGAAAAATAGCCTTTATTAATTTCTTATTTATTACATTAATATTTAAATAGTATTAGATATACTTGGCTATAATCAAAAAGAGTATCAAATAAATAGCAATAGTATGAAAGTCAAGCCATTCTTCATCATAAATATATATATATAATAATTATCATAATAAAAGGAAGACTAATATATTATTAAAGGAATTACGAGAAAAAATAAATGATAAAATTAGTAGCTCGCCTTTTTATGACAGTGACTCTTATCTCATGCCTAATTCAATACTTCCTAAAGGTTATGCACTAATAACTCTTATCAGCTTAACTCCAAATTTATCTATCAAATATCCTATATTTCTTTACAGTAATTATACCTACCTTATTACTACCCTAGACCTATTATAAGACTTTTTTCATTGCGAGAGATTCATCCTACCTAGCCATTTGATCTATCAACACATACTAATTACCTATAAGCAAATCACCGAACCTAGACTACTCTATCTTAAAATGCTATTATATCATATAGACAAAAATCCTTATAAATACTCCTCTATTATTATTCATCTCATTGATTTAGCCTATTTTACATATATATATATATATATATATACCTAATATATATATATAGTCTATAGCATATATACCCTAAATAGATTATCACACGTACATTACTTACTCACATTTATTGATCAATATTATTCTCAATACCTAAGCATACCCCCCCCTAAGAATATCAATTCTGTACAGACTGTACAACTACTTTAAGATCTTAATTAAACTATAAATATATATTCAACAAGTATATATAATATAATATATATACCTATATGCGTTTATGTCATTTAATATTAATATCATTAACACCATGAGCCATAACCTATAATATATTAATCATCATATATAAGTAACCCTAGCCGCTCCATATATATACCATTACTAGAAGACTTATACCACTATTAGCACATTATTCACAAAGGATTTAAATGCACCAGCAACTCTCTTATCACTCACATAACTTTTCTCACCTAAACACTCATGCCATATCTATTATCGTTATCCATATTTTAATATCCTAAGATAAGTACCAAATAAATAAAAATCCTAGGATGAGTAACTTATATATATTATATATATATATATATATATATATATATACCAGTTAGCTTCACTAATTACCTCAACAGATATTCACGCAAGTATAATAGGGAACTTACTTCTTTCACTATTTAAATTACCCACAATCACCATATTAACTCACCACTTATATAACATGGATAATATAAAATAATTTCGTTATTTTAATAATATATAATCAGTGTTCAAAAGGATACATAAAGATGCAAGTAAATCTGCGTTTTGTAGCACCACACTATAATATCCGATAAATTAAATGATTGACATAATAATTATTTCGTTCATGATTAAGAGTGAGAGCAGAGAGAGACACATTACAAATCGATAGAGAGAGAGGACGAGGAGAGAAGTAGAAGAGAGAGAGAGTTATGAGAAAGCCAAGAGAGAGAGAGAGAGAAGAGATCGAGCCAGAGAGAGGAGAGAAGAGAGAGAGAGAGCACGCTTACTGCCCAAAGGAAGTACATGTAACCAAGCTCCCCAAACACAGGAGAGAGAAGGTATATAAAGTACAAGAATCTTATAAAGTTCTCAAAACTTTAGTTGGAGTCATCAAGAGGGGAGTGATGCACACAGAAGCTAAAGGAATAGAAATAGAAGAGATAAAGTGAAACCGAATAGACAAAAGTGAAGAGAGAGTTGGGAGGGGGCAGTCACTCAGGGGGAGACCTAGTAGAGCAGTAGTAGTAAGCGGCCTTTAGTAATTGGCAATGTGATTAGAGAGATATAAGTTAGAAAAAGATTGCGATTTAAGCATTATCATGAAAAATGCAATACGATATACAGACGATATGCCTTCTTCTTTCCTATCTTCCTTCACTTTTCTTCTATACTCTCTTTTGAAAGCCTGAATGTAGCGTTTTCACTTATTTCCTTTCTCTCTTTCCTTGTTCACTACTTTCCATCTGGGCTTCTACTTATGCGGTTACTTCTTTGCTTCTTCTTTTTCTTCTGTTTCCTCTCCTGGGCTTACTCTTCTCCTTGTTCTTCTTCTTGTTCTACTTCTTCTTCTTTCTTCTCTACTTTTCTTCTTATGCCCTCGCGACCTTCCTTCTGGTTTGCTTCACTTATTCTGTTATGCCTCTTCTCTATTCCCCTCTACCCTCACCTTCCAGTATATTGGTATCAGTCAATGGCACTTTCTTTCCCTCACTGCTACTTTCACTATCTGTTCTTAATTCATAAAGCGTCAATCATCACCTATCGATCTTAAATCTATACTTTACTCTATTACTATCAATACTATTCTTCTTATTTCACTTCTTTACTTCCATTTAACTTCTATATCTTATCTTCCTTCTTCTTATTATATATAACATCATCATCATCAAATCATACATACATACAATATACACAATCATCATCTATCATTACATTACATCCTTTATCTTCTACATTTAATAATTACATTACATCATTACATTACAATCATCGACTCATCATCTAACTAACATAAATTATTCAACTCACCATGACACTAGTAGCCACTATGATATATGTTTGTAATGCTTAGTAAATACAGAAATACTTGATTAGTTCTTAGATAGTGACTAATAACTCATATTCACTATGATCAAGTGGATATAGCACATTATCAACACGATGAATATACTTGAAATAATATTAATCATAGAATTATGTAATTAGTTTGTTGCTTACAAGCAGTAATCTGCTCTATGCTGAGCAAACACTAATATCGTATTCACCTAAATCACGTTCAAACACAGGTAACCAAATATATCTACATCACAATGACTTACACTATCATTAACATTTAAAATAACAGCTCATACGAGTTCACATTCATATGCATTATGATATAAACACTCAACGCAAACACTAACAAATCTCCACATCACAAACAACCTTTACCACAATAAAGAACTCTAATACCTTATTTATATCACTAGCTATGATATCTTACGCTCTAGGTGGAGAAAGTTTTGATTTACTAGAAGTTATAATCAGTTGCTGGATACCCTTTTTCACCCCATCGTGTCTGTTCTCACTCTCATTCTTTGCGCTCTTCATTAACATAATATCACTTTCATTCACAACTACACATTCTCTAACACACTTCTCTCTCCTTCTCATTCCACTTCACTCCAGCACTCATACATTTTCACATATTAACTGGCGGACGTCACTTCTTCTTCTTGCTTCTTCTTCTTCTCTTCTTCTTACTTCTTCTTCTTCTTCTTCTTCTTCTTGTTTCCTTTTTACCCCCATTTCACTTTTTTTCAATCTCATATTCTATGGCATATATCTTCTCTACTTACATACACTCAAATATATTATTTTCGTATTATATATTATATTTTCTTTTTTTTTCTTTTTATTCCTATTATATTATTTATCACTTATTATATATATTATATATTTTATTTCATTTATTTCTATTCTTCTTATTACTTCTTATATTATATATAATAATAATATATATCATTATTATATTTCTTCTATTTATTATACTTATTATAATATATATAATATAACTTATTATAATATATACTATTATATATAATAAAAATTTGCCTTGAATGGCAACGTATGAAATTTTATAGGATTAGTTCCACTCCTAGGCACGCAAAATATCATTTCTTATCACACATAATACATTCACCTATGTAAAACTTGTTCACTAAATTAAATTTCTAACACATACTTAACTATCTCCAAAAGCTCTTCTTCCTAAGACAACCCACAAATTAGTGCCTCTGTCCAGATGGTGAAGACAAAGCACAAAATTACAATAAAAAATACAGGTTTATATTTATTGAAACATATATTTTAATTTTGCGTTCATTTAGCTTTGGCTTCTCTTCTTCTCTTTCTCTTCTTTTTATATTCCTTAAGGTATCCTGAATTTAGAAGTATAGAACATTTTTATGTGTTCCAGTTTTATTTCTCCTTGTACCGGTTTCTTATAAATCAGTAATTTGTAAATATATGAAGACAATTAATTTTCTCTTCACACTTGAAATTGCTATACTTTTTCAAATGGTAGAAAACGGAATTTAAAGTTGATTATAACCTATAAAAACTGCTACAACTCGACTTGCCTCCTTCTATACTTTCTTTAGACGCTCTCTTCGCAGTCCGTCTTCCCTCCAATTCTCTCAACAGAAACACAATCTATTCTACTTTCACCAAACTAAAACATCCTCAATGTCTCTATAACTTTTAAATCACTTTCTCGCAAAAGCCAACTACAATAAAATCTCTAATAATATGTAAACGCCTCTCCCTTCTTCACCTCTTCCCCTCTTATCACCCCATATCATCCTCACACCAACTCCTATTTCTTCAACTTTCCACTACCTTAAATCATAGTTCAAATCAATCATCTAAAAAGATACATTGCCAAAATTTCGACTTATATAATAAATCAATTAACAATCCCCTTAAATACAATCCTTTTAAAATCACACTCCCATCTAACAAATACTATACTCTATCCAATACACACCACATTGCAACATTCTATAAAATTCCCTGCTATGACGCCCATATCATCATCATCCAATATCCATTCGCCCACACACATATGATTTAATCACACTCATAAGAAGTACATTACCATCATACTAATATTAAGACTCCATCAACCGATTCATCTCTAATCTATTAACTATAATTGATTAACACCCATCATGAACTCGACACGACTCTAAGTATAATTCAAAATTAAATTAAATTATTTACGTTTGATTTCATTCATATTTGAATGTATATTATGCAATCAAGTTATGTTTTTTAGGATGGTAATATATTATATATTAGGTAATATTTTCATTTATATATTTATCATATATTAATTTTTATTATTATATTATGTATTTATTTAATTATAATGATATAGTTAAATCAGAAATGTATGTTGAGATTAAATATAAAAATCTGTGACACCAATGTATTTTTACACTATAAATATATTTATCTTATTCCATTCTTAAAATTCAGAGTGATGTTCATAGAATGTTCTTAATACATAAAAATGAGTAAGGAATACTCATTATTATTATTATTATTATATCCATTGTCGTAATTATCATTAAATCTCATATATATATATATTAATTAATTTATTATATTCATTATTATACTATTTTTTATAATTTTATTTAATTATTTATTATGTAATTATATTTATCTTGATTAATTTTATTCCATACTGTGATTAAATCTAATTGTAAATTAGTGGTGAGTTTGGTTTATTCATTAGGACTATATATATAAAGTATTATTAATTTGATGTATTATTATTTTATATTAAATTATTACTTATTATTATTATTATTTTATTATATATTATTATTATTAAATTATTGGTTATTATTATTATTATTATTATTATTATTATTAATTATATTATTATGATTATTATTCGTGATTATACATTTTTTTCATGCATTAGTTATACCATACGATATATATTTGTATATATTATGTTACTTTTAGTATTTAATGGTTATTGTTTTAACCTGTTGATTATCGTATTTATCCACTAGGGTGACTACTCTATGATCACAACTTAATAAATATTTTATACTTCAAATTATCCCAATTTTTAATTACTGATATTATATTTTTCTAAGAAATATATTTAAAAAGAAAAGATATAATATAATAATTAAATTAATATATATAATAATATTATAATATAAATATATATATATATAATAATATTATATATAATTATATATATATATTATATTAATATATATATATATAATATAAAATATATATATATAATTATAATTAATTATATTAAATTAATAATATTTGGTGATATCATATATAACAAAAAACTCGCTCTTTCCGTTAGGTTACCAATATTAGTAATATTA
Source organism: Trachelipus rathkii (assembly GCA_015478945.1). Classification (NCBI taxonomy): domain Eukaryota; kingdom Metazoa; phylum Arthropoda; class Malacostraca; order Isopoda; family Trachelipodidae; genus Trachelipus; species Trachelipus rathkii. The sequence continues at coordinate 20,017 of JABUQX010080028.1, forward strand.
TTAAGCAAGTATAACTATTATTTATATAGCATTTTAAAGTATTATAATTATATTTTTTATTATATTTCCTCAACACCCTTATAAGTATATATATATATATATATATATTATATAGTATATAAATATATATATATTATAATCATATATATATATCTAAATATATATAATAAGTATTCACTTATATAATATATATTAATATAATATATAATTAATTATATAAAAAAATATTATATAAAAAATAATTAATATATGATATCTATAATTATTAATTTTATCATGTATATTATAATATATATTATATATAAATATTAATATATATATATATAATAATATATTATTAATATATATATAATATAGATATGATTAATAATATTAATATATATATATAATATAATATAATATATAATAATATCATATATGTATAAAATCATAAAGAAAATAATAAATTATAATATTCTTAATTTGCTGTATATAACAAAAAAGTATTATAATTATATTTATATATATTATAATATATTATATATAATATATTAATATATATATTAATATATATTATAATATATATAATTAATATATATTAATATATATATATAATCCTATATTAATAATATATTAAACCGTATATATATATAAATATATATATACAGTAATATATTAATATATATAATATAATATATATATATATATAATTAATATAATTATATTATATTAATTAATGATATATATTATATAATATATACTTAATATTATATAATATATATATATATATATATATATAGAATATATAATAATATTATATATTATAATTAAATATAAAAATATATATATAATTATTAATATCTAATAATATCATAACATAAAACTACAAGATTTAATATACACGTAAAATCAAAACCTTTGATGTCATAGAGTATGAAATATATCTATTTAGGGTAATATTTAAATTATCCCTTATTATAATATAATATTTATATATATATATAATATATAATATATATATATATTAAAAATATATTAATATATATATATAATATATATACTATATAATATATATATATATATATATTATATATTATATAATTATATATATTAAATATATATGTTTTAATTTAATTTTTTTTGCTGAAATTATATTCATGTTTAGTCACAAATAAACCTATGGACACATATTCAGAGTTCGTTGTTACAATTGAGCTATATACATAGCTCCTATCTATAACTAAAACCACATTGTAATGTCAGCCTGTCTACGATTTATAATAATAATATTATGCTTTAATTAAACACGTACTGTGCGACCAGATAGAAAATTTGTTATTATATTTTTGAATTGTAATTGAATATAAATTATGAACGTTATTTATTTCTGAGTATTCTGATTTTAATATCGAAAGCTCCTATCATTTAATTAGATGAGAATTTCTGTACTTATTATATATATTCATTATTAGAGGACTGTAGAATCTTAACTTCATTGAGTGAACATGGATAGCCAGGACATCATTTTATTTTATGATTTTTATATTAATTAAAAAATAAATAACCAAAATTAATCACTTAGATGATAATATAATATATATATATTAATAGCCCTATATAGTAATATACTAAGAAGAGGTGAAATAATTAATCCTACTCAGAGTAATATTTAACATCAGTATAAATATCAGCCCCAGCAATGATGTCTACCCCTGTTGAAATTGTAACGACCTCAGATCATTTCACTGAGAGAATTACTCTTCCGATTTTACTGTGTATTTTACTGTGTATAAATCGAAGCTGGTATATTCTATCTTTTAATTTATTAGTCGTGTATAGTCGTTGAGAGTAACACAATAATAATTAACTTTAAAGAGTAATTCACCTAAGGAATAACAGCATGGCATATATAGCATGTAAATCGGACAATACTAATATAAGAATAAACAAATAGCTATAAGGACTCAACGACACGAGTTGGGAGATACAAGACTTGAAGACTATTATTTACAGTAATTGAAAAACAAGAGAGAAGATAGGATATAATATATAGTCTAATAGATAAATATTCTAATCAGGATAAAACAATTATCTTTGATCTATATCTCATATAAGATTAGATGCCTTGAATTGAAGAATAATTTAGTGTTATATGATTTTATTTGGATGAAAGGTCAAAAGCTTAAAAAAACCAGTCATATTAAAATTTCAGGAGGCCAACTTCAGTTGACATGTCGCAAAGAGAGATAGGAGAAGAGAGAGAGTTATGGATGAGATGAGTTTAAGAGAGAAGAGGAAAGAGAGGAGTGAGAGATAAAGAGTATACGCAACGAGAGAGAGGATAGGAGGAAGAGCTTATGTAGAGCAGAAGAGGAAGATCATGAGTATTGAAGAATACTGTTTAATGATTGAACCAGCAGTAGAAAGGAGGATGAGATCAAGAGTTGAAAAGAAAAGTATGAAAGTAGCGAGCCCAAGAGTTACCTATGAAAATCATTCTGGAGATCTGAGAGAGAATCAGAGATATGGTTAAGTGATTATGAGTTCAGAGCATATGGTTTGTTATGAGAATTTCGGATGAGGAGATGTGGATTTTGAGTATTGCATTGTACAGAGAGGTAGGAAGATGTATTTAGCGTTATAAGAGAGAGTACAAGGAGGTTGAATGAGTAAGACAGAATATGAGAGTAGATGGAAAGAAGATAAAGAAGAATGGCAGTAGAGCGATAGGAGATGAAATATACGAAGAGGGAGAGAGAGAGAGAGAGAGAGAGAGAGAGAGAGAGAGAGAGAGAGGAAGAAGTGTAAGAAGATTCATGAAAGAAAGAGAGAGAGTGGAAAGGTATGATGCAAGAAGAGCAGAGGGATTAGAAAGAGTACAGTGATGGAAAGACGGGTGTCTCGAGTTTTCTTTAAATGAGGAAGAGAAGAAATTGGAGAGAGTAAATGAGTGTAGAAGATCTAGTCGAAAGATCTAAAGAGAAAGAGAGAAGAGACACGAAAAGATCTAGAGAGAGTCGAAAAGATCGTTAGAACGATAGAGTCATATGGGGTTAAGAGGAAAGTATGGATGATAAAACGTGAGAGGAGAGAAGATAAGAAGAGAGTAGTGGAAGGAAGCAGAGAAACGAGAGAGGAGATGAGAGAGAGGAGAGAGAGTCGTCAGAGAGAGAGAGAGAGAGAGAGGAGAGAGAGAGAGGAGAGAGAAAGGAGAAGAGAGAGAGAGGAGAGAAGAGGAGAGAGAGAGAGAGAGAGACGAGAGAGAGAAGAGAGAGAGGAGAAAGCAGAGAAAGAAGAGAGAGAGTGGTTATGTAGATGATAACTGAGAATTTAGATAGAAAGAGCCAGAGAGAGAGTGAGAAAGTGAGAGAGAAAGTAGAGAGAGGAGAGAGAGAGTAGGGTTGGAAGTAAGATGTAGAGGAGGAGAGAGGAAAAGAAGAAAGATCTAGAACGAAGAACAATGAAAAATCTTGAATGAAAAGGATCACTCCAAATGTTCTAGAAAAAAAGATATGAATTTGAGAAGCGATATTTTTGTTTAAGAGTTAAGAAAGCTTTTTCTTGTTCAGTTTTAGAGGAGATGATGAGTATGAAGGAGAGAGAGAGGAAGAAGAATACATTATTTGTTTTTATTTTCATAGGAGAGAATCTTATCCTATATTTTGATGTATTTGAGTAAAAGCATGATTATGAATGAGTTTAGGCAGATATGTCTTGATTTAGAAATGAGGTAGATAATTCATAGGAGAAGAAGAGAAGAGAGCAAAGATCACGAGGATGAATTTTTTTTTGGAAAAGGTCCCATAGGTTGGCAAGGTCAATTTTCAATGATAAAATGATAATACGTTAATTTCCTAGGAACTTCCCCTGGATAATATAAATTTAGATTTTATGATATTAGAAATATGAGGCTAGTTTTTTTAGTCGTATGAGGGAAGTGGGTCCTATCAAGAAGTGCTAGTATCAAATAGGTCGGAGGAGAGAGATGCAGGAATAATGCACAGGTCAAAATGGTAGACTTGTCTAAAAAAGAATATCGGTTTTAGAAAGTATGTCTAAAAACGATCAAGGAGACGCGCAGAAACAGGAAAACTTAACGAGGCTACGAGAGAGACCGTAGAGGACCTAGACCTAGAACCTAACCTAAACTGAAGACCGCATAGCCAAACCTAAACTGAAGTGACCTACCTAAACCTAAGGTACCTAGAGAAGAACCTAACCTAAACCTAACCTAAGAACGCATAAAGGAGGAGGGAACCTTAAGAACCTATAGAAGAAACCTATGACCTAAGAACCGTAAGCCGTAGAGAAGTAACTAGCCTAAACGACTGAACTTGACCTGAAACTTTAAGCCTAACTTAACACTATCCTAAGAAGAGATGAGGGAGAGAGAAGGGAGAGAGGAGGAGAGAGACGATGGAGCAGGATGCTGACGTGGAAAGAGGGAGTTGATGAAGCCAGGGAAGGAGGATAGAGAAATTTTTTGGGAATGGTCGATCCTGCCGAAGTATATTTATGAATGTTTTTATTTCTTGAAGATAACACATTTGGAAAAAAAAAACACTTAAAACCGTACGAATCTCTATTACTTGCTGAAAGGAGGGTTCTCCTTAATCATCATAAATTGGCTTTCCTAAATATACAAAATCAATCATCGGAGTGTTATACTCCGTACAATGATTGATTATATAGTCTATTATTAGAATCTTTCCTAATAGTAGAGTAATAGTATACAGGGTTGAATATTTCTATGTGAGACCACAAATTAATTTGTGTAGTATTATCTAAACCTAAATAGTATCTTTAAACCTAAATAATAATATCTCATTCTGAATTGAATCTTTCAAACCAATAATTTAACTCTTAACATAACAGAAGCCAATAAAATTTTATAAGATACTCTTAAACTTTGAAGTAACTGTAGGTCATGGATGAAAATGAATATTGCTTTATTACAAAAAAGAAATATGATGGAAGAAAGAAAGAAAAAAAAAATGACTGCTGTGGAATAAAAATAATTGAAACCATTTTCAAAATTCAATATTCTCTGTAGATTCCAAGATAATAGTTTATATTTAATATTCATTTGATAAAAAAAAAAAAAAACTTCCACACAAATACAAAAACTTATCTTTTACAATTCACATAATATAAATCAAAACCTATAAAAACCCGTTTCAAAATATTCCTGAATTACAACTTATTACAAATGCTTGAAACCAAGAGAAGTGTTAACAAAAAGAAAAGACATAATTATAACACTTCATTATACTTAAACAATACTGCCAGCAAATAATCAACAACAAACACAGCCAGATTTTTTTCCTTAACATCAAAAAGATAATATTACTGACCAATACAAATTAACATATTCAACAAACTCTCAAAAGACTTGGGCATGTCGAATTAGAGTCATCAAATTTGAAAGACTCTTTATCTCTCTTCGAGAAGTCAGAAATCGAAAGTTGAAAATTCGAACAATGGGGAATTTGAAGTTTAATACAAATTATTAAAGATTAAGTTAAAATCTTGAACAATGAAGAAGTTGAATTTTAGAACAATGTTAGGAGTAGGTGTGGAGTTTTAGAACATAGTTGTTGAAATTTCGAAACAATGGCAGAGAGTTGAAAACAAAATTCACAGTAACAATTGAATCTGAGGCCCGAGGCAAAATTTTCACAATCACGCATATAAAATAAGAGTTCATAAGAGATGATGGTAGTGGATAATGAACTTAAAATGCTAATTCTTTCCGAATAATAAAAAACCCTCAATAAATCATAAATATTCCAATATATAAATATATATATATATATATGAATATTTCTTAAAGTATTTATACTTTCCTAATATATTATTATACATATACTGATATAAATAAATATATATGATTATATATATAATATAAAATAATATAGTATATAAATACTATATATATATATATATATTATAGTATATATATTATATTATATGGAAGAGAGAGGAGAAGAGAGAGAGAGAGAGAGAGAAGAGAGAGAGAGAGAGGAGAGAGAGAGAGAGAGGAGAGAGGAGAGAGAGAGAGGATGAGAGAGAGAGAGAAGAGAGCCGTATTATGCGTATATTCATTTGAATTGTAGTATGTATGTATGGATGTGTGGTATTATGTATGTATGTATGTATGTATGTTTATGTATGTATGTTATGTGTGTGTGTTGTATGTAAGCATTTGTAATGACATTCAAAAGAAGTATCAATGTTAATTAATTACTGGTGCATTAACATAATAAAATTCAGATCTAAAATAGCCTCGGGTCGTAAAAGCGAAGTTAAAATTTGATCCTCTTATCAGATGAAGACTTAAATTTCTTCTTTCTCATTCCCAACTGAATGGAAGTGTGTGTGTGTGTGTTTGTGTAGGTGAGAGAGAGAGAGAGAGAGAGAGAGAGAGAGAGAGAGAGAGAGAGAGGAGAGAGAGAGAGAGAGAGAGAGAGAGAGAGAGAGAGAGAGAGAGAGAGAAAAAAAATTAAATACCTTTAAAAAATAAAATAAGGAAGTTTTAAATGACAATTGTAAATTAAAGAGAGGAGTAAAACCAAAGAAAATCATGAAAGAAACGTAAGAAAGAACAAAGCATATCAAAATGATTAAAACAAAGATAAAAGAAGGGGAGAAACATATAAAATAATAATTGAAGGAATATATAAAGATGAACTTTAAAGAATATATAAGAACATGAAATTAAAGATTTTATAACCTGGGGTCAAATAAGAATATTAATAATGCAGGAGTTCTTTAATGTATTTAAAATGATGAATTTTAATCAGGGATGAGACTATTTCCTTTTGAATAATAAAGAATGATTGGTTAATCCATTACTATGCAATTAATGAAATACTTTATACACTCTATAAGCTCTATATATCCTTTGCACCTTTTATTTGCATTTTATTTTATAGTTGCTAGATAAGTTTTCTCAATCAATAATATATATATAATATATTATTATATATATATTATATATTATATATATATTATTATATATATATATTATATATATATAAATATTTATTTATAATGTGTGTGTGTGTGTGTGCTGTTGTGTGGTTGTGTGTGTGCCAAGTAACCCAGAATGGATCCAAACATCCTTGAGTATGGATTTTAATAGTACTGAGTTTCGAAATGGATTTCGGGAATGAACCATCTCTGTACATGCGATATAGCAGTGGGCTTGTTGCATTAATTCAATGTAGGTAGCTTCAGCACGTAATTAACACACCATACCACACCGTGAATCGAACAAACCTAATTAAAATTCAAGGCAAATTCATATCAATATATTTATATAGATATATTATATATTAATATATTATAATATATTATTATAATATATATATATATATATACTATATATATATATATATAATATATATATATATATATTTCAAAGTGCTCTAACTTCAGAAGGGGTGGAACATATCAAGACTTATCATCTCCATACGCTCATATCATTGAAGTGATAACTACTGATAAACTCTGCTCTTTATTTAATTAGAACACTTTGGAGAGAAAACATTCTCGCGATGAATATTTTGAGTGACCAGTTTGGCTTTCCACTATCCAATCATATAATTTATATATCAACGTTTACTCCAGCTAGTCAGAGGGAACATTTCAAAATAACGAAGTAACGGACGAACAAATTAACTGACCAGAAAAAAAAGTCCCCAGGGCGCCATCTTATCATCAACATTCTCTAATATTTTTATGCAAGATTTACCATAACCCACATCCCCTGCAATTAAAATCGATAGTTATGCAGACGAATTCACAATCACAGCTCAATGCCCCTCCATAGATACAACAAGACAAGAACTTTAATAATATATAAACCAATTTGAGCAATGGCTGCCAAAATACAGAATGAGAGACTCTCCCCAAAAATTCTCTATCACATTACTTACACCTACAGAAGAGAATCTAATACTTATCTTACAGTTCTCCTCTCAAACAACAAAGTCACTCTTAATATCAACTCACTTTTGATACACACATGACATTCGCCCCATACATAAACAACATCTCCCCCAGAGATAAACATATACTGAATGCGATGAAAGAGCTAACTGGAACAAATTTTGACAAACACTAAGAGTCCCTCACAATAGTTTACAGACAATACTATCTCCGTCCCATCTTAAAATATACATCGCCCTCATAGACTCTTACTACACTAAAGCCCAACATTCAAAACCCAGAGGTCGTTCTTAACAAAGCTCTAAGAATAATAACAATCTGTCCTCCATTCACTCCCAACCATCACTTGCAAACCGAAACAAAAATTCATCCTATTGAAGACCATCTCGACATGATAGACTGTCAATTTTACAGCAAAGCACTCTCAATAGACCACCCCTACACCAGACATTACAGCAACCCTTGGAACCAAGAAATAAAAAAAAATCACATCAGCCATGAACTATTCTTAACATATAAAACTAAGTTCTTCCCCCCGACTCCCGAGCACTTTCATTATTTCAAACATATTCACACTCAATTAAAATATAAAAAACGATCTCTGTATATCCAAACAATACCATATTTCAAGCGAGACCACTCAAAATATCACCCACAGAACAATCCTTGGACTCTCAAGCCAGAGTGATTATGTTCCGTCTTCACTCTGGGCACCATCCTCCTTCAGGAATATAAACAGGATTTCAGTAATGCTCTCTCCCAAACAAAAGACGACACAAGACACCTCTTGCCTAACTGCTCGGAATTAACGGACACCAGACGTAACTTTGATATACTTGGTCTGAGGTATCTATGGGCCCGGTCTGTTATAGTGGCACAATACCTAGTGGTCGCCCGCTTATCATGGGAGGGCAGCAAGGGGCTACGAAGTATATATATATATATATATATTATATATATCTATATTATAATATTAAAATATATATATATATATATATATAATATATATATATTATATAATTATTATTATATAAGTATATTAATATACTATATATAGATATATATAATTAATTACTATATTATATATAATATATATATATATATATATAAGTATATATATTTTATATATATATAAAAATAATATATTAAATATATATTATATATATATATTATATATATTATATTAATTTATACATATATATATTATTTTATAGTATATATGTATATATATATTATATATATATATATATATATATATATTATAATATAATATATATATTCATTATATAATTATATAATATATAATTATATAATATAATATATTATATATAATTATATAATATATATACTATTTATTATATATATAATTAATATATACTATATATTATATTATATAATATAATATATATATATACTATATATATATATAGATATATTATAATATATATATACAATATATTTTATATATATAGTAATATATTATATATATAAATATATATATATTATATATATTATATAAAATATATATATATAATAATATATTTTAATAATATAATATATATATACATAATATATACTAATATTAGTATTAATATATTATATATATTATATATAGTATATATATACTCTTATATATATATATTGATATATATATCTATTATTATATAATATCTATATATATCATATATATATATTATAATATTTATAAATTATATATAATTATAATATATATATATAATATATATATTATATAGTATATAATATATATATATATATATATATATATTATTGGAAAGGAGGGGTCAGTTCTCCATGGTAAGGATTGGTCATTTATAGCAATCAAAGGTATTAAGTGAGACTGAATTAATATTAATATGTTTACGAAGTATATTAATTTCCTCAAGTTTAATTTAAAACAACTTTCCTAATATTCTTAGTGATATTTTGAAATGGTCGGAGTAACCCCATATACGGGGTTATTTTATCACTAGCATTGGGATAATACCCCAATTAGTGAGGCTAATTTGACTTTATAATAATTGCTATAAAAAGTGAGAAATATATGTTAAAAAAAGATTTTTGATTTTTATCTGTTAGTGCCAAACAACAGTTTTCATCATTGAATATTTTGAAAAAATATTATTGTTCATTTATATTGATAAACTACTTCACAGTATCTCTTTCTAGTGATGAAAATATACGATGATCAAAATATATAATATGGAAACCTTTATAAATATAAAATAAAATAATAATTAAAGTTAAATATTTTAATATACTGGGTTATTTCGTCCACAAATTTGATTGTCCTATAGCCTAACTATTCAAAACATTGATTTAAATTCTAATATACACCATATCCAGGGTATGGGTAATTATTGGACTTAAGAGCTTATTTTGATGCTATGAAATTTAAAAAGAAAAAAATCCTACTGCAAAAGTTACAGAAATGAGTGAAAAACTATTTGTCAATAAAGAATTTACGCAAACACTTATTTATATTGACGACTGAATGTTAACTGAAGGTAGACTCAAAGCCAGTACTTGATTATATAAGAGAGTTATTAATTACTATTTTGAGAAAACATTGGGCCAGCGGGCCAAGTAGCCCAGAGGGGAGTGGCATCACCTCATTTCCCTAATATATAATAAATATATATATATATTATATATAATATTGTAAATATTTATATTATATTCTATTTATATATATATATAATAAATATATATATATATATATATATATAAATATTACAGCATTAATGACAAGACTGGAAGGATGGTATACAAAACACTTAGACATGATAAGGAACCTTCATATATACTATATATATATATATATATATATATGATTATATATATAATATATATATATATATATTATATATAAAAATTTAAATATATATTAATAAATATATATATATATATATAGTATTTATATCCTGGATTCCTAAATTGGATTATAGATGGGTATAAAAACGTAATTTAGGAAATTTTGGTCCGCTGATTCCATTCCCGCCTGCAATTCCTTCGTATTTATCAAATATTTATTTTTTTAAGAACATTCAAGAGACCACTTGCCTTCACACTCAAATCGAAACAGATTAATTTTATATTATTATTATTATTATATTATTATTATTATTATTATTATTATTATTATTATTCTGATGATTATGATTATGATTATGATTATGATTATTTTATGAGAATAGTAAATCTTTATTATTATTATTATTATATTATTTTAATAATCCCTATATTATTTGTATTATTATTAATTAATTTTCTTATTATTTTGGGGATTAGCCTTAAATTTTTTTTATCATTATTTTGAAAATATTTTCTATATTATTATAGTATTAATAAATATATTATTTTTAGTTTTATTATTTTCATTAATATCTTTATTTAGTTTTAAACTTGATATTATTTATTAGTTATTTATTATTATATTCTATATTTATTAGAAATAATAATAATATAATAATATGTAATAATAATAATATAATAAAATATAATAATAAAATAATAATAATAATAATATATATATATAATAATAATATTTATACTTTTGTTGTTATTATTTATTTTGAAATTCTTATTAATATTTCTATTATATTAGTATTTGATTACTATTATCAATATTTTTTTTACTATATTATTATATTATTATTATTATTATTATATTATTATTATTTAATATTATTATTAATATTTTTTTATATATTCATTCTGATTATTATTATTATATTTTATTATATATTATTATACTATTATTATTATTATTATTATTATTATATTAATTATATTATTATTATTAAGTAGCGGTATGGATCCATTTTCTTCTCTTGTTTGTTTCTTATTGTATTACTGATTATTATTATTATTTATATTATTATTATTATATATTATTATTATATTATTATTATTATTATTAATTATATTATTATATTATTATTGATTATTATTATATTATTCATTATCTTATTATTATTATTATATGATTATTTCATTATTTTTTATTATTATATTAAAATCATTGAATATAATATATATATATTATAATATTATATTAATATATTATAAATATATTATATAAATATTATATATATATATATATATATTTATATATATTATATATACTATAAATATAATATATTTAATATATTATATATATATATATATATATATATATATATTCATATAATATATATATATATATTATATATATATATTATAATAAATATACTATATATATATAAATATATAATTAAAATAATTTATTATATATAAATAGTAATTATATCTTAATATTTTATGGTATTATATATTATATATATACTATATATAATATATATATATAAAGTATATATTATTATATAATATAAATATATATATATATTATATAATATATATATATTTATATATAAATATATATATAATATATATATATATAATATATTTCATATTATATATATATATATATAATATATATATATATATACTATATATATATATACGTATATTAACTTATATGATCCAATAGGTTTGTTTTAGGAACCCTCAACTTTACATAGAAGCAAAAAAAAACGAACAAAACTTTGATCCATCATCAGTTAAACATAAATTAAAATTACGTAAAAAATATTTTGGAAAGTTAAAAAGTCAAAATAATAATATAATTAATTAATTACTAATAATAATAATAAAATAATATAATAATGAAATAATAAAAAAATAAATATAAAATAATAATAAATCAATATAATTTCACTATAAGAATAATAAATAACTAATTAATAATAATAATATAATATAATACTAATATAATAATAATTAATAATATATATAATAAATAATACATAATAATATATAATATAATAATAAATAATATAGATAATATAATAATAATGCATTATAATAATAATATAAATAATAATAATATAAAAAAATATAATTATAATATAATAATATAATAATAAATAAAATTTAATATCATAACCACAATATCTATAAATAATCGAATAATTAATAAAAGAAAAACGACAAAACAATGACAAAAATAATAAAATAAAAAGTAAAAACGAAAAATTTATAAAAAGGCAAACTAAAAAAAATATATATAAACAATAAAATCACAAAAATAAAATAATGTTAAGATCATCACAATAATAAACTACACTACATTACCTGTTTAGTTAACCCTTGAGATTAATGTTACATAGCACGAAACACACTGCTTTATACTAAATAATCAGAGGATTGGTTGGTTGTGTATTGAGGCATTTTTAAAAATAAGGGTGAACTATATATTGACACATAGTCAATATTAAATTAAACAGTGATTAAAACGGGATTATAAATAAAGTAAAAAATATAGATAATTATAAATAATTTAAAAAAAATATTACGAAATTAAAACAAAAATAACTGATTGAGGAGGCCATCAGGGTTCAGTTAATGCTTGTATATGAAATAGAACAAGCTCGTCGAGAAGCCTTGCGCTGCAAGCAAACCTGACACGGAGACAACACCTTTGCTTTCTTTGAAGCAGTTCATGATCGGTCCTCTGCAGAAGGATCCTGATAGAGAATGTTCCTCAAAGGTGGAAGTTTAATTCTCTGCTTGTTCTAGATGAAAGACTAGATGTTTAGAATCCACAGCTGTAGCTGTAGCCCTGTCTGGCTAACATAAATGGGCTTGGTAGTTCCGCACAAGAATAAGAATAAATAATCGAGGACCCAACAAGTGAAAACAAACTCTTCATATCATGAAAAACTAATCATTTTTAAAATCATTGACAGTATAAAATAAACTTTATGGAGATGGAAAATTTTAGAAATACTAATGAAGGTTTTTTACCGAGCTTCGCATGTTTGGGACCCCAAGTAAAGAAACTTTAATAACTACCTGCAATGATGACGCACATCTGCGTTGGGACGAAAAAGGCTTCACGAACTCTTGTTGAGAAGTTTAGTAAAGAGTGCTCTGGGAATAAATGAAGACTAGCTGACGTTAGAAATTGAACTTTATGAAAATCCAACCAAGATGTTGAAAGTGTGTAAGCTATAAAAATTTGTTGGGACAATCCAGACAATTTGGCTCTTAGAGGAAGGAAGCTGAAATAATTGGTATCAAGCATAGTTGTGGTAGGCTTTCTATAAATGAAAGTAGAAAAGCCACCCGCAGTATGGTGCACTCTAACATCTTAAAAGGGCAATGAACGTTAGATTTATCCGGTCACTTGCACCATGGCTTGCATGTCCTTGCCTGTTGTGCTAAGTAAATGTGAGCTCTGACAGATTTTATATCTTTGGTTCTGGCTGTATGGACGAAGTCCTTGATGTTTTCCTGTAACTGACGATGCTATTGTTGTTGTTTTTGCTGCTGCTGCTGCTGCTGCTGAAGCATTTGCTCGTGTTGTCGTTGCTGTGGACACTGCACATAACAGGAGCGGACTATACAAAAAACAACTAGATCGTTAGCTAGCTCTCCAATTTGCTAAAGGATAAGTGCTGTTTTCGCAGCTACAGTTGGTCGAATGTTGGTTGGAAGAGTCTTCAAAAGCTGCATTCGGATGATGTTTTCTCCAATTTTTAATTTGGTACCATAACGAAGCTTTTCTCGCAGATGAATTGAAGGGTTTTCACTGTAAGCTTGCTTAGACATAAATTCGTTGAATAATTTAGTCTTGCTCTTCTCTTAGATGGTAATGACTGCTGTTTCAGCGGATGTAACGCTTGAGCATCGAGATTGCAGAGAAATACGATCCGCACGACATCTGTTGGAGCTGAGGATAGCGTGGAGAACTTGGTCTTCCGAGGTTATTTTGCAAGGTGAAACTGTGCTCTACTCTGAACCAGGTTGGAATGGAAGTCTCGGAAAACACAGGAGGTTTAACCTTGAGCCGTCGAAGGTCTCACCTTCTTCTGCTGGGGACCACTGCATCTCTTCGATGTTAGAAGGCATCTTTTTCTACCTCCGTAGGGGATGTTCTTCTTCTTGCGTCTTTAGCTGGTGGTCCTCTGCTTGCGTCACCGTAGGAGAGAGACCTCTGCTTCTGTGGAACTGCTGCTGGGGAGGATGTTCGACTTCTGGGGTCACCAATTATAAAGTGGCAGGATTGCTGGGAAAGTTATTTCTTTTCTCCTCCACTTCACAAGCTGTTGTCACCAATTCTGTAGTCCGTGGAAGAGGATTATTCTGTTGTTGCTAGTGGAATGAAGTGGCAGGAGTGCTGGGTGAGTTATTTCTTTATCCTCCACTTCATAAGTTGTTGTTGAAGTTCTTTTCGTGTTCCTCCACTGAACAGGTAGTATTTGATAGTGTTCTTTTGATAGCTCCTAGTATTTGACTTTGTTTATACGTTGAAGAGCCTAAGTGTCTACAGGTACTCAGGTATACACCTCTCTCTGCAGAAGCCTCCTTCTTCACCAACTAGAAGCTATATAAGACGCTTTGATTGGTACTTCGAGGCTAAGGAACCGTCAACCAGGTATTTATAACCATTTTTGAATTTATGTCTGTAGGGAGGGAATAAAACTCGGTTTTGATCCAGACAGAATTTTTTATTAAAACAATCTCTTTACTTATAAGAAAACCTTTCGCTGACCTAAAGTTAAGCGTAATAAACAATTTATGATTTTTATTAGAATTTTTTCAGTAACTTAAATCTCTTGTCACTGCTACATAAATCAGTTTCTTTCCTCGAACTTTAAAAAACCCGCCACCCCGAACGAGTCCTGTGAGGGAGAGTACAGCCTCTTAGTAGTCCGGAGCAGAGAAAGCCTCTTTGTAGGTTGTTGGAATGCTCTGTCTCTTGGTAAGCCTTAGCGGAAGAGCTGGGAGTTCTTCTTTTTCCCTGACTAATAGGTCTTCCAGTTGTAGAGGAGAGCATGTAGTTCTCTATTGCTTGTTCCTCTGTTTCTCTGGTCGCTGTAGCTGTTCTCTTGAAGTCTCTCTCTCGTAGGTATAAGAAAACTCGAAGTTTTTATTTAGATAGATAAATTTATTAAACATCAACTTATATTACAATTCGCCCACATG
>JABUQX010080029.1:7500-17500 GCA_015478945.1 Trachelipus rathkii
CCTCCTAATTTATTTAACACCCATCACATCCTTCAACATCTTCTTCACTAACACAATATCAATCAAGCTTTTCACTTCGCTCCATCTCTGCTTAAACCAATTATAGTATGCTTATGAATACTCTTGTGGTTGAAGAAAGTTTTACTTACACTACAAACATACCTCTCTCCTCACAGAAATAAATCAATTTCCTACCATTCTCTTTTTGTCCCGTCACCCAAAAGCAACCTTTTATACCATCACTCTTTTGATCACCCATCCAACTATTTAAGTCAGCCAACATGATCAATCTGGAGCTCCTACTCACCCCGTCCAAAACGTCATTCCGATTATCTCTGAAAAATTGCTCTTACCTCAACATCACCGTCAGATGGACCATACGTCACATCTATACATACTTTGACCTTTTCAAACTTAAATTTAATCATTAGAATTCTAGTACTCACACAAACATGAACCACCATAGCTCCGTGCCACAGATCAGTCAGAAGAGTCGCAACTCCTTCTCTCCCCTTTCATTCCTGTCTATTCCAGCAGACACACATTTCACACCATACCACTCATCTTCACAGCTTCCAATCACATTTGTTTCAGTCACAGCTAGCAAATCAAATTTACCCTATCTAAATACGCCTATCACCTCTTCCCTCTTCTCTCCATCATTTATTTCTCTAACATTCCATGTACCCATGCGATTCAAACATTTTTGCCGAAAGATGGGACGTCGCTTACGGCGATCTAGACCTTCTCCGAGGTATGCATAATTATTATTTATTATTATTATTATTATTATAATTATTATTTTTATTATTATTATTATTATTATTATTATTATTATTATTATTATTATTATTATTATTATTATTATTATTATTATTATTATTATTATTATTATTATTATTATTATTGTCAGTGTTATGTATTATTATTATTATTATTATTATTATTATTATTATTATTATTATTATTATTATTATTATTATTATTATTATTATTATTATTATTATTATTATTACTATTATTATTATTATTGTGTGTGTGTGTGTATTATTATTATTATTATTGTGTGTGTGTGTGTGTGTGTATTATTATTATTATTATTATTGGTATTATTATTATTATTATTATTATTAGTAGTAGTTAAGAGGAATATTGGGAGGCCAAGTCAGTAAAACCGGAAGTAAAGACCGACCGACCGACCCAACCAGATAGCATTAAGAATTTCCCGCCCTTCGACCAAACGAAAAAACCAGAAGATTTTTTATAAATAATAGTGAATAAATTAATAAATAAATTAATAAATAAATTAATTAATTAAGTAATTAGTAATTAATTAATTAATAAAAGCAAATAAATAAATAAATAAATAAATAAATAAATAAATAAATTAATAAATAAATAAAAAAAATAAATAAATATTTAAAAAATAAAAATAAAATAAAATTTAAAATTAAAATTATAAATATTTATATATTTATTATAACCGTATAAGGCCCCACAAGGCTTGTACCGCACCGCACCACACCGCACCGCACCGCACCGCACAGCACCACATCACCACACCGCTAAGCACCGCACCTTACCGAACCGCACCGCACCTCACTTAGTAATGGATAGAGTTTGCTGCGTGGTATCACTCTCAACTCGGTACCCTATATGGGGGTGACGTAACCTCGTCGTAGACGAATTTACCATCAACCATCACCCCAAGGGGTCTCCAGCCCCCAAAACATGAGATATTGACGTAGAAGGGGCTGAAACTTGGTATACACCCTTCATATAAGGTACCCACATCATATATGGAGTTAAATAGCCGTACACACCCAAAGGGGGTCTCAGCCCCAAACCTGAAATATTGACATACAACGACTTGGTATACACCTTTCCTATAAGGTAACACATCATATAAACAAGGTAAATAGCCGGCCACACCAACAAAAGAAGTCTCCAGCCAAACCTGAAATATTGACAAAGAACGACGAAACTTGGTATACACCCTTCATTTAAGGTACCCACATCAAATATGGGGTTAAATAGCCGTACACATCCCAAAGGGGGTCTCCGGCCCCCAAACCCTGAAAATATTAACATAGAACGACGAAACTTGGTATACATCTTTCTTATAATGTATCCTCGATGCAGAAAAAAAATAAAAATAAAAATAAAAAATAATAAAAAAAAATAAAAAAAATTATTCTTTTTAAGTTTATAACTTGCAAATTTACGTTTTACATACCCAAAAGCAGTAAATCAGTAAATCAAACTGTCCTCTATACCCTCCTTCCCTTCCATGATCTATTGATCTATTGATCTATTGATCTATTGATCTATTGATTCAAGTCATATTTTTTATTAAAATTGGTGTGTTTTACATACCTTAAAGCAGTAAATCAGTAAAGCAGTAAATCATTAAAGCAGTAAATCAGTAAATCAGTGAATCAGTAAATAAAACTACCCTCCAGCTACCCTCCTACCCTTCCATGATCTATTGATCCATTGATCTATTGATCTATTGATTCAAGTCATATTTTGTATTAAAATTGTTACGTTTTTACATACCCTAAAGCAGCAAATCAGTAAATCAGTAAATCAAACTGTCCTCCATACCCTCCTACCCTTCCATGATCTATTGATCTATTGATCTATTGATCTATTGATCTATTGATCTATTGATCTATTGATCTATTGATTCAAGTCATATTTTTTATTAAAATTGGTGCATTTTACATACCCTAAAGCAGTAAATCAGTAAAGCAGTAAATCAGTAAATCAGTAAAGCAGTAAATCAGTAAATCAGTAAATAAAACTACCCTCCAGCCACCCTCCTACCCTTCCATGATCTATTGATCTATTGATCTACTGATCTATTGATTCAAATCATATTTTGTATTAAAATTGTTACGTTTTTACATACCCTAAAGCAGTAAATCAATAAATCAGTAAATCAAACTGTCCTCCATACCCTCCTACCCTTCCATGATCTATTGATCTATTGATCTATTGATTCAAGTCATATTTTTATTAAAACTGGTGTGTTTTACATACCATAAAGCAGTAAATCAGTAAAGCAGTAAATCAGTAAATCAGTAAATCAGTAAATCAAACTACCCTCCAGCCACCCTTCTACCCTTCCATGATCTATTGATCTATTGATCTATTGATTCAAGTCATATTTTCTATTAAAATTGTTATGTTTTACATACCCTAAAACAGTAAATCAGTAAATCAAACTGTCCTCCATACCCTCCTACCCTTCCATGATCTATTGATCTATTGATCTATTGATTCAAGTCATATTTTTTATTAAAATTGGTGTGTTTTACATACCCTAAAGCAGTAAATCAGTAAATCAGTAAATCAGTAAATCAGTAAAGCAGTAAATCAGTAAAGCAGTAAATCAGTAAATCAAACTGTCATCCAGCCACCCTCCTACCCTTCCGTGATCTATTGATCTATTATTGATCTATTGATCTATTGATTCAAGTCATTTTTTAGTAAAATTGTAATGTTTTACATTCCTTAAATCAGTAAATCAGTAAATCAAACCACCCAACCTACACTTCTGTCTAACCATAATCTATTGATCTATTGATCTATTGATTCAAGTCATTTTTTAGTAAAATTATCATGTTTTACATACCCTAAATCAGTAAATCAGTAAATCAAACCAGTCATACCACATTGCCCCCCCTCATCCATGATCTATTGATCTATTGATTCAAGTCACATTTCGAGTATCATTTTGGTTAAGCATAGCATAAAAATAAGTACAACAACAAACCTAACATACCTTACGCGCGAATAAACTGTCAACATTAACAAAGTTCCGTAACATAACCGGACCAAACATTATTAATGGGTCTTCGGGCTGTGCCCTTTCCGCTTACACCGCCCTTCGGGGTACCCGAGATGGATCTTCATGCATCTCTCTGGGGTGATCTCCATGTAGGGGGGCTCGTCGTTGTAAATTGATCGGTTATGTATAGCAAAGATTGAGCTTATGTTGATGAAGGGCGCATTCATGAAAGCTTTTGTATAAACATGAAAGTAACCCTAATGCTAAGCCTGACATGTAAGCCTAACTGAGCATCTGTGTTTCATATAGCGTCAAACCTCGGTAAGTATGTTAGTTAGGTTCTTTGTAGGGTATAGACAAGTTGGTTACGTTTTGTGATGCCGTGGTAGTTACTTACTGATATTAATCAGTGTACTTTGATAATGTTGACTGTTTATTCGTACGTAAGGTAAGTTATGTTCTTAGTTTAGGTGATATTATGTTAACTTTACGGCTGTTAAAACTTTGTTATGATTATTAATTAATTAATTAATTAATAATAATAATAATAATAATAATAATAATAATAATAATAATAATAATAATAATAATAATAATAATAATAATAATAATAATAATAATAATAATAATAATAATAATAATAATAATAATAATAATAATAAAATAATGTTTGGTCCGGTTATGTTACGGAACTTTGTTAATGTTGACAGTTTATTAGCGCGTAAGATATGTTAGGTTTGTTGTTGTACATTATATTCTTAATTCATGTTATGATATGATAGCTTTATTGATGTGAAAACTTTGTTACGTTAGCAAATATTCGTGGGTCAGTATAAAACACATTTTTTATGATATGTTTTATCCAAATGATACTCAAGAAATATGGTTTGATTCTATAGATCAATAGATCAATAGATCATAGAAGGGTGGTGGGGAGAGTGGGGTGGATAGGGTAGGACGGATTGCTTTACTTATTTACTGATTTTATGTTTCAGGACCACTAAATTATTACACTTTACTATGATATTTTATTCAAAGAACTTATTTTTATGTCATGTTTGGATAAAACTTTGTAATGTTTTGTTTTGTTTTGTCTAAGTTTGTTTCATATTATTGTGCTGTTGTTGTTGTCAGGCTAGATTATACGTACTTTCGATCTGATATGGTTCGTTCGTACGTCGTATTCGTGTTTACTTTCTTCTGATTAGTTGAAAGAAAAGAAATGCTCATTACATTTGAGGGACTGGTTTATACACTCGAGTTTCATCAGTAGGATATTGTTCGCTGTGTTGATACGATGACGTCTCACCCCTCCTCTACGATTGTTGGTGATATCTTTACGAGGACCTTCGTTATTTCCAACGATGTGTCATTTATATTTAATCGTAAACCAAGTGGAGTCAGATACATTATTTGTATTCCAGCCGGAGGTGTAAATAATAGACCCTTATTCATTTCTGTTGAAGAATTCGTCAAGATTATTGATATCACAGGAGCCTGGGTAAAGGATAAGTGTGTGTCATCTGATACATTTGTAAAATATCTAGCAGTGGAGACAGTTTGAGAGGTTCTAATAGAATAGATGCTGTTTTCTCGTCGCGTGACAATGTAAAGAGCCTTGATCCCTTTGGGATGTGTACGGCTATTTAACCCCATTTATGATGTGGGTACCTTATATGAAGGGTGTATACCAACTTTCTTATGATTATTAATTAATTAATTAATTAATAATAATAATAATAATAATAATAATAATAATAATAATAATAATAATAATAATAATAATAATAATAATAATAATAATAATAATAATAATAATAATAAAATAATGTTTGGTCCGGTTATGTTACGGAACTTTGTTAATGTTGACAGTTTATTAGCGCGTAAGATATGTAAGGTTTGTTGTTGTACATTATATTCTTAATTCATGTTATGATATGATAGCTTTATTGATATAAAAACTTTGTTACGTTAGCAAATATTCGCGTGTCAGTATATAAAACACTTATTTTTATGATATGTTTATCCAAAATGATACTCAAAATATGGATTGATTCTATAGATCAGTCAGTAGATCATGAAGGGTGGTGGGAGAGTGGGGTGGATAGGGTTGGACGGATTGCTTTACTTATTTACTGATTTTATGTTTCAGGACCACTAGAAATTTAATTACACTTTACCTACATGAGCTCATTCATTCAGGAACTTTATTTTTATTATCATGTTTGAGATATTTTGTAAAATATTTATTTGTTTTCTTGTCTACAAAATTTTGTTTTTATATTATTAGCTATTTGTTGTCAGAATGAATTATATATGCTGAACAAATCATGATTTCAATTATTTTGCATCATGTTCAGTGTTTATACTAACTCAGATTAGTTTGAAAGAGAAGAAGAATATAATTCATTTGGGACTGTTTATACGCTCTGGGAGTTTTATAGTGTTGGATATTAATTATTTCATCGATGATGGGTCTCTTACTCACTCACAGTAGAAGATTTTAATCACCCTATAGAGTCATCTAAATTGAAGAGAAGAGAACCATATATTCTAAACTCAATCCATTATAAGTGAGGTGCAGTGCAGGTGTTGGTATGATGAATGCAGATGTTGAGTATGTTGATATGATGCTTATTATTGTGTGTGGTGCAATTTGCAGACATGGTATGTTGTTTGTTCTAATATATGAAGATTTTCTCTTATTATAATAGTATCATATATCATTTTCGTTATAATTTTTTGGAATTATATACATATATTTTTAAATGTTATTTATTTAATTTATTTATTCTTTTTATTTATTTAATTATTATTGATATATTATTATTATTTATTATTATTACATTTGTCAAATTAATTAGTGGTACTTGATAGTAAATTTGTTGTATTGTTATTAATTGTTGTTTTATTGTTTCAGTATTAGTTCATATCTTCCGATCGAGGAAGCGAGATTTATATTCGAGGGTCAATTGAATTAGATATTTTTACTTTTGATTCTTTTAGGCCTCCCAGTATTCTCTTCCTTCCACCATCATTAGTATTATTGATATTATTATTATTCTTATTATTCAGTGTTAATTATTATTATTATTGATACGTATTGTTAATTGATACAATTGTTGTGTTAAATTACATTATTATTATTATTATTTAATTCGTTGATGATGTTGATGCGTTGTGAGTGTTAAAGTGTTTATATGATAGTCTGTTATTGATGATGCATTGATGTAATTACATTAAATTATTATTATTATTAATTGTTAATTAATTGAGTAATTGATTGATGATGTCACATTGATGCATTAGTTGATGAATTATTAATTAATTGATGGTATTAATTATTAATTATTGTTGATGATGATATTGATGAGTGTTAGTGTTGATATACATTGTTAATAATTATTGTGTTTTTTGTGTCTCTGTTTTGGACCATAAGTGTTACAGGATCATTGCACTCATTAGAAGCAGCTTGTAAATCCTCTCATTTGATATCAGTGAGCCTGTAAATCAATTCTGTTTTTGATACCGTAGTACAGGTGGGCACAGCTTTCAATAATTGACTTGTTTGTGGCGACTTTTGAAAACTGAAACCATAACTACCATGCTGTCAGGATTGTTTGAAGTAGTTTTGATTGCAGTTATCTTCATACGTCAAGTTTTTAAAAATGCTCATAAACCAGTGTACCTTCAGTTTAGTTCACAGGTATCTTTGACCATCAGTTATCTCTTGCAGTTATCTTGCTATTATCAGGTGTGTGCTCATAACAAACATCTTCATCAGAATTCATACATGTGTGATCTTTTTCAAAGCTTTGGGTCCTATATTACCTGTTGGAAATCTCTTTACAGGTGAAACCTCAGAAATGGGCAAATGCTGAGAACACTAAAATGTGTGATCAGTTTACAAGTGTTGATGTATCATTGCTGAATCTTGCATTTCAACATAAAGCGAGGATTTAGAGGAATGTTTTCTATAACATTAAGGAGCACACAATACTTCAATCATCTCAGCCATTGTAGGTAGTACTTTATAAATCTTGAAATTGGGAGGATCATTGTGTGCTCTAAATATCTCTAATCAGCATGTGTAAGAGATGAAATATGTGAAGATAACCACTAGAGCCATTTAAAACCCTTTCAGTAGCATATATAGTTTGTTTTGATTCTGCAGCTCTCTTTTAAAAGGAGATATAGAGTTTTTCGTGGCATGATTATACCGAATCTCCTTGGCTCTTTTGCAGTATCTTAGTGCCATAGTTATTAGGATAACTTTGTTGTTTTGTTAACTCTATTACCTTGTTTCTTAACAACAGCTGAACCTCTATCCAGTTCATACTGCAGCCAAAGTCATCACTTTCAATTACTTTCAAGTCCTTACATCCTTTACATCAGAACTCTCTGGAACTCTAGACTTAACGACACATCAAATCGCGCGTACTCTTTGGTAGTCTCAGAATATAGTTCTTTGCCAATCATTTTGTTTATTTTTGCATAACCACCCTTCAACTGACACTCAATCAATCTTTTATGCTAGGCATGTCAGCCCATACAAGTGACTCAACGGACTTCATACTAACTCACAGCACATTTTGCAGTGAGTTCTCAACATTTTCAATTGAAATTATATATATATATATATATATATATATATATATATATATATATATATATATATATATATATATATATATATATATATATATATCTGCAGATTTTACCATGTTTTTAAAACAGGATGTCTTATATGTACCAAGCCGAAATGCGAGAACAAAAAATTATACTGCCATAAACAATCTGAAACAGTTATCCCAATGTACAATAACATTTTTGAGTTTGGTTTATCTGGCAAATACTTTCCTGAGGGAGGATCAATACAAATAAATTACAAAGAAAACAATGCTTGTTATCTAAAAGTAAGTTTGTTTATATTCCTAATTTAATCACCAATAGTCATATGGCAATGTTGTAAATAATAGATGATTTAATTGTAATTAAAATTAGCACAAATTATAAAATTAAAAATTTCAATTATAAATTGGGAAGTAGAAAATTATTAATGCCGCTGAAATAAGTTCTTTTCACTATATGATTGGACAAAAAATTCAATAATATTTTGTACTTCGATATCATCTCTACATGCCTCAATTATCGTATTATTATGAATAACCCTGTGTGTTAACTAAACATATACCTCTTACATTGCAGAAGTCAATCACCTTCCTAAAGTTTTCATTTTCTTCTGCTTTTTCAATTGCTTCTGCTATACCATCCCTTTATCTATCATCTATTGAACCATTAAAGATGCCCAGCACAATCAATCTAAAGCTCCTTATAACCCCATCCAACACATCATTCATATTGTCCCAAAAAGGCACACTCTCCTCAACATCGCTCTAAGATTGACCATATGTTACAATCACACATACCTTGATCTTTTCAATCTTTAATTTAACCATTTGAAATCTAGTACTCACAGAAAAAGAAAATTCATCATAGCTCTATGCCACATGTCACTTATCAAAATCTTAACACTTTCCCCCCACCCGTCGCATTGTTTTTCACACCAGAACAAATACATTTCACACCACACCACTCGCTTTCGCCGCCCTCCCCCTTTCATATTTATTTCAGTCACAGAAAGAAAATCGAATTTAGCCTTTCTAAATACATCAATCACTTCTCTCCTCTTTTCCTCACTGTTTATTCCTCTGACATTTAAAGTACCAAAACGATTCAAACCTTATCGCCGAATGAAAAATGGTCACTTACAAAGATCATGACTATCTTCTAGGCATGCATTATAATTTATAATCCACCCCAACTACCATTGTCCCTATAGTGGTGTTCTACAAAACTCAGAACATACGCTGTGGGAATTCTTTCTCCCCCACACAGGGATATATGAAGAAGACTTTGTCTGTAAAAAGGTTAATAGTATTTTTTGATCTGTTTCTGATTAGGAGGGTCTACTCCCGTGTAATAAAAGTGTGGATATGAGCACAAGAGGGGTCAACAACGCACTCATCTACACAACTACTTAGAGAAATTCTTACACCAGTCTTTAATACATTTAGAGTACCTAGGAACAAATAGAAGTTGTTAACCTTTAGAACATTTGAGAGACTGGAGTACTTTTTCAGTCAAATAACTTGAAAAATCGTGTCCCAAGAAAATATGTATTCTTCAACAAAGTAGAAAGAA
>JABUQX010080029.1:20000-22500 GCA_015478945.1 Trachelipus rathkii
CTCAAGGTACTTGGAGATCTTCTGGAGGGCAGCGGCTGGATAGGAGCACTCGTTCATGCTGGGGTTGCTACCAGTTGAACAGCAGAATCGTTTTTGAAAGCATCCCACGTGACGCGCACAAGACGGGCTCACCAAGTCACAGCCAGTAGCCTGTATCTACTTCAGCGGACTACCTACAAGGAGTACGTCCATACTTTGGAAGATGCAAGCGGAGCGGTGATATTTGAAGACTGGTCTGAATCTAGGTCCGCTGCATTTCCTCAATTCCATTTCTGGTCTTTAATCCTGCAGCTGGAGCTGGCTGTGATGGTCTACGTGAGAGCGATACGTGAGGGCGACTTCCTTCTCTACATACAGGCCCTGTCCAAGATCGTCCCTTGGTTCTTTGCACTCGACCATACGCACTACTCGAGATGGGTGCCTATCCACCTACGATACATGGTGTCACTGAAACAGCTCCATCCCGGTGTATATGGTGAGTTTCTGAAGGGGAAATTTGTTGTCAAGAAGTCAAAGCGTTCATTCTCTGCTATTGCTATTGACCAGGCCCACGAACAAAACAATGCTTGCGTCAAAGGAGACGGCGGTGCTGTGGGCCTGACAGAGAACCCTGCAGCTCTGCGACGCTGGATGGTATCTGGTCCAGAGATGGCTCGTTTAATTCAGGAATTCGAGCGGTTAACCGAGAACAGGCTTGCCAAAGATGAACGGCACCATGAACAAAAGAGCCATGCACAGATGGCATACTTACAGGATGTGCGATCGTTGAGAACAGCGATGACAGAGATGGGGAACCCTTTCGCTGAATACAGCAGTGATCTCCTTGTCCTGAACAGCAGAGACGTTGTGGATACAGCTGTGGCAGACGCAGTGCGGAAGATGGAAAAACTTGGACTACAGCAGTATGAGACATATGTTGAAAAGAGGCTTGTAAACCAGACAGTGCCAATCACAGATCCCATCAAGCGGAACAACCTACATCTTTTCAGCAGCACACCGGTAAGAGAGAAGTCAAGGAAAGAGCTCCAGATGTCTTCCCTGAAGTACGACTGTTCGCTCTTCTCCAGGCTATACATTGCCTCCCAGATACGGCATGGTGATCTGGACGAGTTCTTTCAACACGAAAACCAGGCTTGTCCACCGTCTCTGTCTCAGATGGGTGGCCTAAGAACTGGAACCAAGTCAGACTTGATACCTTGCCTCGAAACCTTACTTCCAGTGAATGAGGATGTCCCCACCCCTACAGTACAGGTCAACATCTAGGAATAGGGCTCTACCCGTGAGTGACAGTTTGAAGGCACACACTCGCAGCAAGAGAGGAAAGGGAGTTAGGAGACGAGTAGAGCCATCAACTGCGGTTCCTGGAAACTGGCAGGAGTTTCTTCGCATCGACGACAACAAGATGGAGCTGTTCTCCTTCCTGGCTTCTAACGTGGCAGACATTCCCACCAACAAACAGATCATCACCACACAAGGCACTGGCGTTCTTCGCTGCAATCGCGGGGACGTGTCAGCTCTAGCGCCATGCACACATGAAGAAGCTGACACTCGAATCATCCTACACCTACAGGATGCCGTTAAACAGGGGTACAGCAAGGTGTCAATACGCACAGTTGATACAGACGTGGTGGTCCTTGCCATAGCAGCGGCCAACCGCCTCAACATTTCGGAACTCTGGATTGCCTTTGGAGTTGGGAAGAGCTTCAGGTTCATCACTGATCATGAGATCACAAAAGTTCTGACGGATTTGTGGCCTTGCCGATGTTCCACGTGTTCACTGGTTGTGACACGGAGTCCTGTTTTGCCAGCATGGGCAAGAAGACTGCATGGGACACCTGGACCATGTATGGAGACGTCACACAAGCATTCTGTGCCTTAGGTGTCATGCCAGACCAAAATAGCATTACGATTGGATGCAACTACTGGAGCGATTTGTGGTCTTGTTCTACGATCGCACCAGCACAGAGGTCGGTGTGAACCAGGCAAGGAAACAGCTGTTCAGCAAGAAAGGCAGAGCTCTGGATGGTCTGCCTCCTACACAGGCTGCGCTCATCCAACACACCAAAAGAGCTTGTTCCCAGGCTGGTTACTGTTGGGTCCAAATGATGACACCTGTTCCAGAGCTTCCGTTTCCAGGTGAATGGGATTTCTAACAAGCAGTCAGGTGGTGTATCGAGTAAAACCTGGACGACCCTACCAGAGGCATCAGAAGCTTGCAGGGAATTCTTGCGATGTGGCTACATGAGCGGATGCAGGGGATGCTGCAAATGCCAGAAGGCGGCTTTTAACTGTACAACACTTTGTCACTGTGGTGGGCAGTTCTCTGAGTGACAGATGTGGACTAAAAAAACACACAATTAATTGTTTATTGCTTGAACAAATATATATTCCTTTTGACCCCCAAATAAAGTTTTTTAAGCTATTCTGTGTATCTCTATACCTGCGAAACCAAAATTAATATTTCTTGCATTTGCAGAACCTTTCCTCACAATGATTTAAA
>JABUQX010080029.1:40000-48227 GCA_015478945.1 Trachelipus rathkii
TACAAATTCTTACCTAACGAGATTTGAGACAGTATACATAACCTGAATAATGAGTACTCTAGTAGCAGGATTATTTTACCTCTTATTGAGAAAATTTAAAAAACCTTGAAACTTCTGAAAACGCTAAGCTGGATCTGTGTAGATGAAAAAATTCATCCAATGTATAGCGAAGTATGCCTAAATCTTTTAAAAGGAAATGCTTCCTTTAAGCAGACCTTAGAAGGTAAAGCTGCGTCGTCATAGAAGCCATCATTAAAAAACTTGCGGGTAACGTAAGAAAGCTTAAAAACATTAAAAGAAGCTTATTACAGAAGGCGGAGGTGTGTTCCTACCTTTACTCTTTCCGTTATAGCCCCTTTGATACCAAGTGCTTGCTAAATGTGAAGAAGGTAGTGGTTTCCCTACAGTGTATGTAGGAAGATGAAATATAACACAGGAACCCTACCTCTTCAAACCAAACAACATCCACAACATGCAGAACACACAACATCAACAACCCAACAACAACATAAACAGCGACAACTCAACAACAACAACAACAAACAACAAACAACAACAACAAACAACAACAACCAACCAACAACAACAACAACACACAACAAAACAGTCACAACAGCAAAAAAAAATTATTGCACTTGGAACGACAGTTCGGGTACAACCCTTACCTTCAATTGCTCCAATAAAAATATTTGAGTTTATATGATCCGCAAGTTGAGCAGATATAATAATTACGAGAAGGAATTGTATATCGAATATTAAACTCTGATGTCAACATTCATGAAAAAAGAATCCTATATCAAAATTATGCTATACAAAAAAATTTGTAGATCTAAAAAGCTTTATTTAATTCACCTAAGGAATTAAGCTCCAGCACCAATACTAAGATTGAGATGAAAGAGAGAGATATCTTTAAACTTGTACTCAAGGAAAGCTTACCAATGAGAAGTAAGAAAACGGGTTTAGCTTTATATAATATTTTTAAAGATCAGATTACATGGAACGAGCTCGGGCAAATCATTATTGATGGAGAAACAATAGCTGGTTCGAATATTGCTGACTTGATATCCGATCTCTCGCGTGATGGAAGAAGGCTCCTGTAACAGGCTGGAATCAGGATACAAACAAGAAACTTCAGATAATTATTTTCCGAGAACTTTTAATCAGAATAAACGAAAGAGTATTAGCGGATCTGGATAAATTCCAATGTCTCCTAGACCAGATGCGAGTCCTTCTGTACTTCTTTCAGCATCGGCAGATTTTAAGTTGCCTAAGTAGAAACGACATTTACGCTCAAACATGCAGATAGAATAAGAAAAAACCATACATTGCTTCAAAATGGATTAGTTCCTTAATTGATTTATTGTGATTTTTAAAGATGATTGTATTGTTTGTAATTTAAAATAATGGTAAGCTAATAAGATATGTTATCTTTCTGTATACACTCGCTATGTTTTTAGACTTGTAATTAAAATAGTTAATATTATTTTGTAGTTAAAATAAAATATTTCATATACCATTTGGTTCTTTATATCACCTTTCAGTATTAAATGAAATATTAGATTTTTATTGTTAATATCATTGTGAGTCATGGAGGCTAAGGAGGCGGTTCGATAAATTTTACTTTGATGTGAAACAGCCATACAGTTACGGCGTTTTTCAAGGTTCTCTTCAAAGTTTCCTTAAATTAATAAAAAAGAATTGAAAAAATATTAAGAATTTTGGATAATTTTACCCTACATAAACCTATACGAAAAAAATTTCCTACACGGAAAACTATAGCCTCACATTTAGATAACGTATGGCAGCTAGACTTGACAGATATGATAAAATATAATCTTCAATGAGGGGATCAATATATTCTATTGCCAATGTGATAGATGTTTATTCAGACACTTATGGTTAAGGTGTTTAAAATAGATAATAAAATCAAAGACTGTTGCTACAGCAGTCAGGAGAAATTATAAATAAGGATAACAGATATCCCAAAATTATGGTGGAAGATTAGGGTACAGAATTTTTAGCAGATGAGTTTCCAAGAATATTACTGAGTATGAATTAGGGCTATTACAACACATTTCTTCGCCCGTTAATAAAGCCGCAATAGTTTAAAGAGTACAAAGAACTATAAAGAAGAATGCATAGTAGTTCTCACGAAGCATGGAAATACATATTAAATATTTCGAGTATACTACAAGAACCCTGGCTTATCATATAAATCATCTATCGTAGAACACTTAAGAATACCCATTAGAGCATGGTGAAGTCAAAAACCTTCATGTACCTTTAGACACAAAGGAAAAAAGTAAAAAGATAACACGGGTGTTAAAGTAAGAGATTATGTGAGAGTATCCAGGGCTGATGAAAATTTCAGAAAAGGTTATGAATCTGGATGGTCGAGAGAAGTTTTATATTAGATCCATCACAGAATCCCCAGTGACAGGTTTAAATTATGCTTTCTAGATGCTTTAGACGGTGAAAAAAATAAAAGAAGCATACATATTAACAGGAAATACATAAAATACGGTTTGATCCTATGAGCACGAGTATAAAATAGAAAAAATTATTAGGATCTAAAGGGGAAAAAGAAAAATAAACGTATCTTGTCAAATGGGTAGTCTATCCTATGGAAGTTTAATAGTTATATAAATGCAGTGAAATTAAGAAACATTGATCAGTTTACTTTGTGAAACATGGAGAGTGAAGATCATTTCTATTTAACTTTGCCCTCAAAGGCTTCTATGGATCTATATCCTGCTAATAAAATATCAGACTATGCAACTCAATTATTGAACCCTATAACTTTTGATCGAGAAATGCTATGAAGCAGGATTAAGTGAAATAATTCTTAGCATCTGTGAAATCATATTAGGAGTCCCCCTCTGCATTTATAATATTTAGAAGCGTTGAATATGTTAAAAATGTTATTAAAATTAAAGCTAAGACAGACATTATCGAACATTGACGGAATAAGATATTTCTCTGAAAAATATTCATAGTCGGGGGTCTTTACAAATCGTGACTGATGGTGATTTATGGCCTTAAAGAAAAAATTTGAAAAACGTCAATATGTAAGAAGATTTAGTGTTCTTGTTATAAAACCGTTAATGAAATAACGTGGTTATTCACCTTAAAATCTCAAATTATTGTGAACCTGAAGATAGAAGTTCAATTTATTTTCATTTTCTCAGCCGCTATGTTTCGTGAATGTGATACTCGCATGTAGACTTCAATATTGATAAATAATGACATCAAACCATCTCTAAAGGATCTAATCGTTACTATTACCAACGAATGAAGAGTATGTTCTCAAAAAATGACACCCAGAGTTCATTACATTTTGTATGCATTTGCTTTAAGATGTTTTTCAAGATCCTTTGTTATGGCCTATGTTTATACAGATATTATAGAACATCAGTATGTAGGAAATACTAAAGCCTCTTGTTAAGAGTAGTTCATTTTCCTAAAGGTAAATAGAGTTATAAACTTCGCGAATGATTCACTACTTACCGTGAGTAAGACCCAATTGAGCGTCGATTCGTATTTTATATTAAAGACGTTAAAGGTAATCCGTACCCATTCACAGTTGGGACAGCATGTTTAAAGTACGACGTTAGAAGGAAGCGCTCTCACTCTCACTAATGCGGAAAGTAGAAGAGTCTTCAGGGGTTCAAGAATTGCAGAGGGGGATATGGTTTAGGTGAATTTTTTGCTTCGTTGTTCAGACGTGCTATCCCTTTTGTTTAAATCAGGAGGTAAATATCTCGCTAAAAAAGCAGCTAGGACAGGTATAGATACTTTCCAGGATATTTTGGAGGTAACGAACCCTTCGAACAGCTGTAAAACGTCGACTAGCCGATGCTTTTGATGAAATGTTTGATGTTAAACGGAAAATACGACGTAAGATGACTGGTCAAGGTGTAGGTCGTTGTAAAAACTATAAAGAGAAATAGGAAAGGACCACTAAAGAAAAGTGTATTGATGTGCTACACATGAAGAACTTGAAAATTTGGAACCTTTTTATATAAAAACACTTAAACCTACACTATTTCGTATATAAGGAATGTTTAAACAAATCTCTCTTCATTATACGTCAGACGCCTGCACCAGTAAGATGCATTTCCTCCATCCTCTAGCCCAGACTGTTTAGGAGTGAAATTGGATCTCTTCTCAGTGAACCTTACACAGATCAGCGTTGGTGAGTCCAATTTTATCTAGTCATTACCCCGTTTCAACGCGGATCACAAAACTGATTACCGCTCCAATAATTCAATATCAGGGCATTCTGCGACCAATGATCATTGACCCTTCGAATGTGTTTTTATATCTGAAGGCCAAAGTTAGTAAACGAAGATGGTTCAGATCTCACAGGGACCGATCACTTAGTATCCACCGAGACAAATTTCCTGTACACGTGTTTAAATCAACTTGAGATGTTTTTAAATGAAACATCCTCTAGAAGCATCAGCAGCAAGTTACCCTTATCGAAGTTATATGAAAACTTTACTAAAAGATTATTCTCAAGATGCGAGGAGTCTCGTCATGCAATCATGCGGGTTAAATTTAAAGTGTAGAGAAACATAGAACCGGACGCTGCTATGTTAAAATAAAACACGTATGATATTATGACGATGGTAAACGCTGATATATTCTCTCAGGAAAGACCTTATTCTACCATCCGTGGACACCCGCATCAGGTTAACTTAGATCAACACCTGAATTTGCTCTTAATGTTTCAAAAGCGCTTCTTTTAGCAACAACTAACCGCTCAAAAAGCCTATCTTTAAATACTGGATGCTTATCTATATAGTACCGTAAAGTGAAAAATCTATCTCCCATTAAACATATTGCGAAATAGAAAATCTCTTTTGACCGATTACAGCAAAATATCCATCAGAGAATTAGACTAAAAGGTTTTAACTTTAGCCATGCATTATCGAGTATTAATATACCTAACATAGTCAATGGTAGCTTACCTCAGAAAGGTAAAATAGGAATTGCTAGAACACGTCACTTATCTGGAAAACCATGGAAAGTCGCCTTTAAATTTACCATTTCGCCTTAGGTGTATCGTTTGCATGTGAACATGGTCAACCATACGCCGTCGTGATTATGAGATGAATATATGAAGACTTCCCATTCTCAATGTTTGCGTCCTTTTTACGATTTATTTGCTAAATACTGTATCTTGCAGCGAAAACGGTACAGGTGTTGATCTCAAGACTTTTGCTGAAAACCAGTAATTTATATGCATACGATCTCACAGCTGATCTTTCATCTTGTTAATGCTTATCATCTCAATAACCCCTAAGAAAAGGAACATTAGAGTTGAGTCTAAAATTTGGACAAAGTTTGACATCTTCAATCTCAGTTCTGGTGTATTTGGAACATCCTCAAATCATCGATATTGACAGAATACGGAATATAATCTTGAATTATTAACGATGAATTGAGAAGAATATTAAATGGCCTTTAGAACGAAAGAAGACTTTTAGGTAAATTCGCCTGTAATGAACTTTGCCCTCTGTTCGAAATTGCGATTACCAGACCTGGTCTTATCATTCAACACTTCTCCCTCGGGATGTATCAAACAATGGACATTGGATAGCAGTGTTAAGAATCAAAAATGTTGTTATATTCCTTGACTCTGCATTTAGATTTTATGTTTAGTAACCATTATGTAACATCTTTTTTAAAATAATAATGTTCATATGTTAAGAGCCTTAGTTTTATCTTGTACAACCTATATGTTCTATTTATTGTGGTGTATCTACTGTGATTTATTTAATTATATGTTTTTTAAAGTAATGCCTTTTTTTCTAATAAACTTGGTAAACTATATTTGATGCTAAAAATTTATTTGTTAACGACTTATGGTTGCACTTATGATTATAAACCACATTAAAATTAAAAAACCTTGTTTTCTTTCCTACTTTTTAACCAAAAAACTTATTTATACTATAGAAAATATGACTTGAATCAATAGTTCAATTAGATCAATAGCAGTCAACCTAGATCACATTAAGATCATAGATCAAGTAGATCAAATAAGATCAATAGATCAGAGATGGTCAGGAGGGGGTGGGGGAAGGGGCAGTTTGATTTACTGATTTACTGATTTAGGTGTTACATGTAAAACATGACAATTTTAGTAAAATTATGACTTGAATCAATAGATCCAATAGATCCGGATGGACAGAAGGGTGGTTGGATGGGTGGTTTGATTTACAGATTTACTGATTACTGATTTACTGACTTGACTTGAATCAATAGATCAATAGATCAATAGAATCAATGATCCAATAGATCAATAGATCAATAGATCACGAATGGACAGAAGGGTGGTTGGTGCTAGGGGTTGATCTTACTGATTTACTGATTTAGCGTATGTAACATGACAATTTAGTAAAAAATATGACGTGAATTCAATAGATCAATAGATCACATAGATCCATGGATGGATAAAGGGTGGTTGGATGGTGGTTTGATTTACTGACTTACTGATTTACTGATTTAGGGTATGTAAAACATAACAATTTTAATAAAAATATGACTTGAATCAATAGATCAATAGATCAATAGATCAATAGATCAATATATCAATAAATCAATAGATCACGGATGGACAGAAGGGTGTTAGGGAGGGCAGTTTGATTTACTGATTACTTGATTTAGGGTATTGTAAAACGTAAAAATTTACGTTATAAACATGAAAAGCATAAAAGATTTTAGTAAAAAGAAAAATAAATAAAAAATAATAAATATTTGAAAAAAATTAAGTTGAAAACAAAAGCTAACTCGTAAAAGCTAAAAAAAATTATAAAATTTATTAAAAGAAAACTGAACACGTTTGCGTTCTCGTGGTGGTTTCGCACCGGATCGCGCCTGCGGGCGCGCGCGCGCCGGTTTCGCGCCAGCCCGGGGCCAGTTGTCGGAACTCTTCTCGCAGGGATCTTCAAACCAACATATTCGAAATCTATGACCTTATAAACATATATTTGATTACCAAGTATTGTATTTATATACAAAATATTTACTAACTCAGCACCACACCGGAGCAAGCACCGGAGCCGGTGCCGGTGCCGGTACCGGTACCGGATCCGAATCCGGATCCGTATCCTACTTACTCATTCCTCCTCAATACCATCTCCAAATTTCAACCTTCTACGATCATTTCAATTTTTAGGGGGGGCAAGCACCCCTCCCCCTATGGGGTGCATGGTCACGTAACCTCGTCTACGAAGAGGTTACGTCACCCCCTATGGGGTTGTTAAATTTGAAGGAGATACCATGTAGCAAACTCTATCCGTTACTAAGTGTGGTGCGGTGCGGTGCGGTGCGGTGCGGTGCGGTGCGGTGCGGTGTTGTGAGGTGCGGGGTAGTGCGTGGTCTTGCAGGGCCATATTTACAGTCTATAATATAAATATATATATATATATATATATATAATATATATATATATATATATATATGTATATTGATGTATTATATATATATATTATAAAGATTATTATATATTGTTGTAATATATATCAATTAACTGAATTATATATATTATATATATATATATATATATATATATATATATAGTATTAAGTATATATATAATGTATTTATTATTATTTACTTTTTTTTATTTATTATTTATTTATTTATTTATTTATTATTTATTTTTATTTATTATTTTTTATTTTTTTTATTTATTTATTTAACTATTTGTTTATTTATTTTTTATTTTTATTTTTTTATTTATTTATTTTTTATTAGTTTTATTATTTATTTATTTATTATTTATTTATTTTTTATTATTTATTTATTTATTTATTTTTTATATTATTATTTAATTATTAATTATTTATCTAATTTATTTATTATTTTTTTTATATTTATTTATTTATTTTTATGTTTCGAAAAAAAACTTCTGTTTTTTTTCGTGGATGGAGGGGTAGATATTCCCACGGTAATTAAAAAATTTCCACGGTATTCAAGGCTCGCTCTGGCAGTTCTCACTGCCATCCAATCGGTATATGTACGAACTACTTATATATTAGATTATATAGTCACTATATATATTATATATATATATATATATATATATATATTATTATATAATATATATATATATATATACTACTTATATATATATACTATAATACTCATATATATGTATATATATATATTTATGTATTATATTACTATTATATATATTAGGTTAACTATATATCTCTCC
>JABUQX010080031.1:0-42393 GCA_015478945.1 Trachelipus rathkii
TGTAAAGCTGCGTCGTCATAGAAGCTTCATTAAAAAACTTGCTGGTACCGTAAGAAAGCTT
This sequence comes from Trachelipus rathkii, assembly GCA_015478945.1. NCBI lineage: Eukaryota > Metazoa > Arthropoda > Malacostraca > Isopoda > Trachelipodidae > Trachelipus > Trachelipus rathkii. Next base: position 62 of record JABUQX010080031.1, read on the forward strand.
AAAAATAAAAAAAGAAGCTATTACAGGAAGGCGGAGGTGTGTTCCTATACCTTTACTCTTTTCCGTTTTAGCCCCTTTGATAACTAAGTGGCTTGCTCAATGATGAAGAAGGTAGTGTTTTTTACCTTACAGCGATTATGAGAAGATCATGAGAAGATGAAATATAACACAGGAAACCCTACCTCTACAACAACAACAACAACAACAACAACAACAACCAACAACAGCTCCAGCAACAAACAACAACGAACAACAACAACAACTAACATCAAACAACAAACAACAGCAACCAACAACAACACCACAACAGCCACAACAGTTTAAACAACAGATCGGTATTATACCCTTATATCAGCAGTTTGCTCCAACAGCAACCTTGAGTTTATATGATCCGCAAGTTGAGCAGATTAATAATTACGAGAAGGAATTGTTATCGAAATTTATTTTAAAACTTCTGATGTTAACATGCATGAAAAAAAGAATCCTATATCAAAATGCTATACAAAAATTAGTAGATCTAAAAAGCTTTATTAAATTCACCTTAGGAAGATTCAGCTCTAGCATCTACCAAATGATGGATCGTACGAAGTGAAGGAGAGAAGAAAAATTTTTAAACATGTACTCAAGGAAAGCTTACAAATGAGGAGTAAGAAAAAGGGTTTAGCTCTATATAATATTTTAAAAGATTCAGATTACATGGATTGAAACTCCGGTTCAAATCATTATTGATGATTATAACAAATAGCTTGGTTCGAATATTGTTTGACTTGATAATCCGATCTCTCGCGTGATTGGAAGAAGCTCCTGTAACAGGCTGGAATAGGATCAAACAGAACTTCAGACTATAATTTTCCGAGAACTTTAATCAGGAATAAACAAAGATTAGCGCGGATCTGGATAATTTCCAATGTTCTCCTAGACCAGAGTGCGGAGTTCCTTCTGTACTTCTTTTGCCATCGGACAGATTTAAGTTGCTCTAAGTAGAAACACCATTACGTTCAAAGTGCAGGTTAGCAATGAAGCAAAAAACCATGCCATCTGCTTCAAAAATGCGTTTTAGTTCCTTATTATTTATTTGGGCCTTTTTTTTATATGATTGTATTGTTTGCAATTTAAAAAATAATGTAATATAAGCTATGTTTATTATTTTTCTGTATACATCTTATACATCTTGCTATGTTTTTAGGACGTACATTTTAAAAATAGTTAAATATATAATGTTTGATTAAAATAAAAATTAAATATTTCTATCCAAGGAGGAGAGTCAAGGAACGCTTCAGTATAAAGACAACATATAATTTTTATTGTTAATGTCATTTGTGAGTCGATGGAGGCTAAGAGGCGGTCGATAAATATATTACTTTGGATGTGAAACAAGCCAATACAGTACGGTGAGTTTGTCACAAGGGTAGTGCTTCAAATTTTCCTCAAAATAATAAAAAAGGAATGAAAAAAAATATTTAGAAGGTGAGGAAATGCTTTTACCCTTCATTAAACCGTATACGAAAAAAATTTCCCTACACGCGAAAAACTATAGCCCCAATTTAGATACGTATGCCAGGTTAGGATTTGACAGATATTGAAAAATATAAATCTTACAATGAGGGGTACCAATATATTCTTTTTGTGATAGATTTATATTCCAGATACTTATGGTTAAGGGTTAAAAGATATAAAAAAAAAATCAAGGACTGTTGCTACAGCAGTCAGAGAAAAATTATAAATAAGGATGGGAGATAGCCCAAAATGTTTTGGGCAGATAAGTGGTTTTTAGAATTTTTTTTAGCAAAGAGTTTAATGGTAACTATTTATTATAGGAGTATGACAAGAGGTTATTAACAACACATTTTCAGTTAATAAAAGCGGTCCTATAGTTGAAAGAAAGTTACAACGAAACTAGAAAGGAAAGACCATGCCATAGGTATTTTTACGAAGATGAATACATTAAATATTTTGAATATACACAAGACCTGCGCTTACTCTTATAATCGCTCAATCATAGAACAACTTTAAGAATACCCTATAGAATGTGTTGAAGACAAAAAACCCTTTGTACCTTATTTCAACCCAAAGGGGAAAAAATAAAAGATAACACAGGTATTAAAGTAGGAGATTATGTGAGAAGTAAGGGAAAATAAAAATTTCAGAAGAAAAGGAAACGAGAATTCGTTCGAGAGTAGTCTTTTAAGTAGATACTATCAGAGAATTTCCTAGAGACAGGTTAAAATTTTGAAGACTAATAATAGACTGTCAAAAAAAAAAAAAGGAGGGGATTCTATAAACCAGGAAATACAGAAAATACAATCCGAAACTAAAGATCATGAGTTATTAATTGAAAACAATTGTAGCATCAAAATGTGCCAAAGCTTGAAAGAAAGTCTCGAGAGCCGTGGGAAGGAAACCCAATGAAGTTTTAACAGTTAATAAATGCGTGGCTCCATTATGAAAAATTAATCAATTTTCAATGTCAACATGGAGAGTGAGATCATTTCTATTTAACGCTGCCCCTCATCGGCTTCATGACGTATATCCTGCTAAATTAAAATCTCCAGATATACAAGCTCACATTATTGAAACCTAGTAACTTTGCATCGAGAAATTGTATGAAGGCAGGATTAAAGTGAAATAATCTCTTGATGGCCTCTGTTGAGAATATTAATATATTTATAGTTTCACTGCTGCCTTTATAATATTTAGAAGCGTTGAATTTTATTTAAAAATATATTAAAAAATTAAAAAACTTAAAGATACCTATCCGTACATGATGAAAAGGAATATTTCTATGAAAAATAGTAATTGGTGGTGATTCTAAAAAATCGGTTACTGATGTCTGTTCATGGCCTAAACAAAAAATTTGAAACAAGTCAATTATTCTGCTAAGTTGTACGCAAATAAAACCGTTAACGAAGAAAACGTGTTAATCACCTTAAACCTGAAATATACAACTCTTTTTGAGATGTTGAAGTCTTAAAAGATAGAAGTTTATTTATTTTTCCATTCAGCAGCACCATGGTTTCGTTAAATTCATTTACTCGCATGGTAGACTCAATATTGCAGAAATAATTGACATTCAAACCATCCAAAGGATTCTAATAGTATATACCAACGAGTGGAAAGAGTATGTCTCAAAAAATTACACCGAGAGTTCATTACTTTTTGTATGCATGCCTTCTAAGATGTTTCAAGATCTGGTATGGCCTATGTTATACAGATATTATAGACCAGTCAGTATGTAGGGAATACTAAAACCTCTTTGTTAACAAGTTTTACATTCCTTAAAGTAATAAGAGTTTATAAGCTTTACTAATGTCACTACTTAACCTTTGAGGTAAGACCCAATTTTGAGCTTCGTAATTCGTATTTAATATAAGAGACGTTAAAGGTAATCCATACCCATTTCACCGTTGGGACAAGCAGTGTGAAAGTTAACACGTTAGAAAAAGGAAGCTCCTTAAATAATAATGGAAAAGAGAACGAAGTCTTCAGGGGTCAAGAATGCAGAGGGCGATAGTTAAGTGGAATATTGCTTCGTTGTTCAGAACGTGCTATCCCTTCTGTTTAAATCAGGAGGTAATACCTCGCTAAAAAAAGCAGCCAGAACAGGTATAGATACTTTCCAGGATATTATGGGAGGTGTCGACCCCTCGAACAGCTGTTTTTAAAACCGTCGACTAGCCGATGTTCTGAATGAAATGTTAGATGCATGTTAAAACGAAAAAAATACGACCGGAAGATGACTGGTCCAAGGTGTAGGTCGCACGTAAAAAACCTGTTAAAGAGGAACTAGGAAAGGACATTAAAGATAAAAATGTGTTTTGATGTGTTTGCTCTCTAATAATGAGGGAGGATAAGTGGTAAACTTTTTTATATAAATAATGACAACCTGTAACTATTTCGTATATAAGGAATGTTTAAACAAATTTCTCCTCATTATGTCAGACGACTGCACCAGCAAGATGCATTTCCTTCATCCCTCCAGCCCAGACTGTTGTTGGAAGAGTGAATTGGATCTCTTCTCATTGAACCCTACACAGATCCAGTGTGAGTGAATACAATTTTATTAGTATTAACCCCCTTCACGCTGTCACAAATACTGATGCTTACCCTTTCTCGATTCAATATCCCTGGCACGTCTGACCACTGACATATATCTTGACCCTTCGAATGTGTTCTTATATTTGAAAGTGAAATAGTAAACGAAGATGGTTTAGATCCAGCATCAGCTGCAAGTTACCCTTTATCGAAGTTATATTTGAAACTTTACTAAATTATTTCTTAAGATGCGAAGGAGTCTCATCTGCTCAATCATGCGGAATATTACAAGTTTAAAAGATGTAGAAAAACATAGAACCGACGCTCTACAGTCTAAAATAAAACCACGTATGAATATTATGGTACGTGAAACGGTAATATATTATCTCAAAAAAGAACTTATTCTATCATCAGTGGACACCCCGCCATCAGGTTATAGATCACACTGAATTGTCTAATGTTATAAAAGCGCTCTTTTGCAACAACTACCGCTTCCAAAGCCTATCTTTAACATACTGCGATGCCTTATCTATATGTACGTAAAGTGATGAAATTATCTCCATTAAACATTATGGAATAATTAGGAGAGAAATCTACCTTTTTGAACCGATTACAGCAAAAAATATCCAATCAAGAGGAATTGAGACCTAAATTTTTTAACTGTACCCAATATTATCGAGATATTTTATTAAATATTACCTAACACCTGGTCAATGGCTAGCACCTCAGAGGTAATAATAGTAATTTTGTATAAAAATATGCTTATTCTGGAAACTATGGAAAGTCCCCCCCTTTAAATTTACCCCATTTCGGCCTTAGGGTATCAGTATTTGCATGTGAATGCGTTCATCAACCATACGGTCTGATTATGAGATCGATATATGAAGACTCCCATCTCAATTCTGTTCGCGTCCTTTTTACGATTTTATTTTGGGGGGGCTTACATACTGATATCTTGCAGCACGATAACAGTACAGGTTTTGGATCTCAAGATTATGCGAAAAACAGTAATTTATAGGATACTATCTCACCAGCTGATCTTTCAGCTTGTAATGTTATCATCTCAATATCCTTAAAAAAGGAACATTAGGATTGAGTGTCAAATTTGGACAAAGCTAGAGATCCTCAATCTCAGTTCTGGTTTATCTGGAACATCCTCAAATCACCGAGATTGACAGAGTACGAAATAATAATCTTGAAATTATTAACGATGAATGAAGAAGAATTATTAAATGCCTTTATAAACGAAAGAAGATTTAGGGCTATTGTATTCGCCGTAATGAACTCAGCTCTGTGAAATTGGATACCGACCCTGGTCTTATCTTCAACACTTCTCCTCGGGATGTAATCAAGCCAATGGACCATTGGCATAGCAGTATGTATAAGAATCAAAAATAATGATTGTATATCCTTGACTCTCTGCATTTAATTTTTTATGTTTTAGTAATCATTATGTAACATCTTTTTTTAAAATTATAATAATGTTCAATATGTTAGAACCTTATGTTTTCCTGTACGACCTATCAATTCTGATTTATTGGTGTTATGTGCTATACTTATTTATTTCATTATATGTTTTTCTAAATAATGTTTCTTTTAATAAACTTGCAATAAATATATTGATGCTAAAAATTTATATGCTAACGATTTAATATAGTTTTTGCACTTTTTGTTAATAAACGTTTAAAATAAAAACTTGTTTTCTTTCCTACTTTTAACCAAAGAACTTATTTATTACTAAAATAAAAAATATGGACTTGAATCAATAGATCAAAGAATCAATAGAATCAATAGATCAATAGATCACGGCAGGGGTGAGGAGGGAGGAGAGGGGGTTTCGATTTACTGATTTACTGATTTAGGGTATGTAACATAAACAATTTTAGTAAAAACCATGACGTGAATCAATAGATCAAAAAACAGATCAATAGATCAAAGATAATAGATCAATAGATCACGGCAGGAAGCCAGGGGGTGGTTGGATGATGGTTTTTTGTATTTTTACGATTTAGGGTATGGCTAAAACATAACCAATTTTTAGTTGAAAATATGACTGAATCCAATAAATAGATTCAATAGATCAATAGATCAATAGATCATAGCAGGGTAGGAGGGTGGTGGAGTGGGAGGGTAGTTTTGATTTACTGATTTACTGAATTTACTGAGTTTGTAAAACATAACAATTTTAGTAAAAAATTATGACTTGAATCAATAGATCAAAGACAATAGATCACGGGAATATATATGTAACAGGAGGGGTAGGTGGAGAATGGAATCGATTTTTACTGAATTTACTGATTTTAGGGTATGTTTAAAACATTAACAATTTTACGTTATAAACATGAAAAGCATAAAAGATTTTAGTAAAACCAAAAATAAATTTAAATAAAAACAATAAATGAAAAAAATAATAAAATTTTTTGAAAAAAATTAAGTTGAAAACAAAAGCCCTCACTCGTAAAAGCTAGAAAAAAAAATTATAAAATTTATAAAAGAAAACTGAACACGTTTGCGTTGCTTCGACGTGGTGGTTTTTTTTCTCGACTGGGGATCCGCGCCTGCGGGCACTGCGTGCCGGTTTCGCTCGCGGATTGCGCCTGCTGGCACACACGTCAGCCCGGGGCCAGCTGTCGGAACTCTTCTCGGCCAAGGGTCTCAAACCCAAAATCATATTGGAAATCTATGACCTTATAAAATATATTTTGATACCAATATTGTATATTAACAAATATTTACTAACTCAACCACCCTATTCTATGCCAGCACCAGACCCGGTGCCGGATCCGAATCCGGATCCGTATCCTACTTACTCATTCCCCTCTATACTTTCTCTAAATTCAACCTTCTGACGATCATTTCAATTATTAGTAGGGGGCCAGCAACCACCCCTCGGCGTTCGGGAGCAGTGCGTGCATGGTCGCACGTAACTCGTCTACGACGAGTTTACGTCACCCCCTAGTGGGTGTTGTTAAAATTGGAAGGAGGATACCATAGAATAGCAAAACTCTATTGCCGTTACTATAGTGAGGTGCGGGTGGTGCCTAGGGTGCTGATATGCGGTGACGGTGCCTTAGCCGCTTATGTGGTCGCGTTGGTGCGGTGGCGGATGCGAGGTACAAGCCTCTGCTGGGCCTATACAGTATATAAATATATAATATATTATATTTATTTATTTTATTTAATATTTATTATTTATTTATTTATTATTTATTTATTTATATTATTTATTAGTGATTTAATTAATTTGCTTACCCACTTTACTTATTTCGGAAATAATTTTTTATGTTCTAAAAAAAAAAACTTCGTTTTGGTTTTTTTTCCTTCGGTCGAAGGGGAAGAAAATTCCCACGTAATTAAAAATTCCCACGGGCTTATGTGCTTAAAAGCCACTAAAGCTACCAAAATATATAATTCGTCATATAGTGTTCTTTCTTAAACGCAGTCTTGCATGCCAATATGTACACTAACTTTGATAACTACTTGTGGCCCACCGGGCCAAGGATGAACCCATATACATGACCTGAAAACACTCCTTTGCTCATAGTGAGCGTCCGTCGTTCAAAATGTAAAACTACCCGTTAAAAATTAATAGATAATATTTCCAATAATTGTTGAAATTGAGGATGGTCCCGATTCGAATTGCTTAAGTATCTCCTATGGAAGAATGTGTATTGTTTTCTATGGTTTGCGACAGATCTCCACTAATAGGATAATAGGAGGGCTGTCGAAGGCTGTACTGTCTTTCGGAGCTTAGTTATTACATTCATTCTTACACTATTTCTTTTCCGAATGCATGTCAACGCCACCTTACCACCAGTCTTGGGGAAAAAAGGAAGCATGAATATATATATATAATATTATATATAATATATATATATATATATATATAAATATATATATATATATATATATATATATATATATATATATAATATATTATATATATATATAATACTATAATCATATATATATAATTATATATAATTATATATATATATATATATATAGTATATATATATATATATACATATATATATATTATAGCTATATATATTAGGGATGTACCGCAACCAGGTTCCGGCCGGAACCTCGTTTTTTGGAAGTTCCGGTTCCTGCCGGAACTAACTTGGTTCCGCCGGAACTAACCGGGAACTTCTACTTTTTCAAATATCTTTTCTTAATTAAAATTCAGTAATTGGATTTGTCATTTCCTCAGTTATGATTATGCATAAAAAAATAATTTTAGAGAAAATTAATATATGCTGAGCCAAATATGTTTTAAGAAATGATCACTACAGATCTTCTATAATTTTTTGAAAAAACTTTCCTTTAAAAGATGAAAACAAATATTAATATCTAACGACAAATCGTTAGAATGAGGGTTGGGGATTTTTTTTGATTTTATTTGAGGATTTTAATAAAATTTTTTTATTTTTTTTGACAATTGCTTTTTAATTATTATTTTTTAATAAAAAATTAGTTAATAATCCTAATTATTACTTAATTGATAATACCAGATTGAAATACAATTATTTATTTAGTTTAATATATTTATTAAATTTAATAATATATATAATATATATAATAATATATATATATAATATAATATATATATATATATATTATATAATATATATAATATATATATATAAATCAAAAGATGCCTTAAAAAATAAAAACCCATTTAGATGTACTCATAATAAGAAGATTTTGATTTATACTCTAAATAATTTCCAAATATGAAAAATTTGAGAAAGGGAAAAATCTCTATGGTATTTGTAAATCGTAACTTTAAGATATTCCCCTATACGGATTGGAATAATATTACTGTTAGATGGATCTGTGAATTTTATTAGTCTATATACAGGTGCTATACTATATATAGATGAACATTAGATAACATACTAATATTGAAGTATGAACCATTCCTAATGGACTTATATGTAGTATGAACTATATCTTGATCATTAATTAGTCATAGAGTAATAGCAAGTATTAAGTATTTAGAAAAAAAAATGATTGACCATAACTAAAAAATTATAATAAAAATTTTTTTTTATAAAAAAATTCATGATTTTTATAATTAAAAAAAAATACCGTAAAAATAATAAAGAAAGAATTAGATATTATTAATCAACATTTTTGTGCCAATTGCTGCTCTAGAATCTTCAGACCTAAGCGGGGAATAAATAAAATTTGTTACAAGGTACCTATTATTATTTATATTATTATTATTATTATTATTATTATTATTATTATTATTAATATTATTATTATTATTATTATTATTATTATTATTATTATTATTATTATTATATTATTATATTATTACTTATTATTATTATTAAAAGAAATTTAACTTTAAGATATAAACTGTTTAAGCAAAAATTTTTAAAAGTTTTAAAACAAGATTCCATAATTTTCTTACTTTTTTTTTTTTTTTTTTTTTTTTTACAGTTGTTACCGCCACTCACGGGCAGAGCCCTATGTTCAAGGAGAGGGGGTGTTGCACGCCTCATAAGTCAATAACTAAAGCAAATACGCAGCATGAGCACAGACGCAGGGCTTTAAAGTGGTGAGGAGGATTAAATTCAGCAGGAAACACAGAAGATGGAAGAGGAATTCCACAGAACAGATGTGCGCAGGAAGAAGGAAGCACCGCCAGCGAACTAGCCTGGGGAGTATACCTACATCAAACACAAAACTCGATGTTGCAGACAACTAGCACCTTAGTGGCTACGATGGGCGACGTAAAGGTGGAGGTACGCGAGTGACCAAGCCTCCCTCGAGCACCTGCAGCTGCGGTACCTATAGAAAAGAGATAAGTACCAACATTCGCGCCGCAAAGATAGAGGATCAGTGAACTGGAAAGTACACGAACAGTTATAAGCCTTTTGGCCTATTACCTCGTCCCTATCCAAAAGCCGGGTGCAAACCAGAGTCCCCCCAGATTATAGAGCAGTACTCCATACAAGGGCGGATGAAGGCCCTTGTATAGCTGAAGACAATGGAAGAAGGAAAAAAGTCTCGCAGTCTAAACAGAACTCCCAGTTCTCTGTGAGGCCGCCCTAGCAACCTTTTGTGGTGTTGTTTCCAAGACATTTTTTTGTCTATGGTTAAGGCCTAAGATGCTTATATTTGTTAAGCAAAGAATAGGAAAGCTATCTAAAAGAATAGGAAAGTTAGAACGGGTGTCTTAGAAGAGGAAAGGGAGATTTAGAGAAGTTGAGTTTTTTAAAGAAATTGAAGTATTTCAAAGGGTTCAGACGACCCCACCCGGAAAATCTATCCACATCAGCGAGAATAGAATCGCGGAAAGATTAAGACGAGAGGCAATTCTAGAAAGTAAAAGAAGGAGCAGAAATTGAAATGAGTTTGAAGCATGAAGGGTCGAGTCATCGGCATATCGAGTGGATAGAGGAGTTCAATGTGCAGGTGAGAAGATCATTAATGAAAAGTAGGAATAAAGTAGGAGATAAGAGAAAAAACTAGGAACACTACTATTGACAGAAAAAGGAAGAAGAGAAATCGCCCCCATCAACAACAGCAATATTGAGCGATTTGAAAGAAAACTAAACATAGTAAGCAAAGAAGAAGAGGAAAAAACCCAAAAGGAGGGAAGCTTGGAGAGCAGTGACGCGTATCATACCCGGTCAAGCTTTGGAATGTCAAGGCCACCACGCATGTCTCCCCGTAGTTCCTAAGGGCGGAAAACCATAAATCAGGTAAGATAGGAAAGTATATCGCCAGAGATCTCGAGCCCTAAACAACTGCTACTGGCGATCGGAAAGAATGAATGAGATATCCAGATGATCTAAGAAATGAGAGTGGAGAAGAGTTTCAGAGATCTTAGATAGAATACAAGTAAGAGCTATAGGGCGATAGTTGGAAGGATCAGAGCGGCTTCCTTTTTTCGGAATAGGTTGGACATGTGCGTGCTTCCAACACTGAGGGGGAAAGTGTTAGTATTGAGACATAGAGAATATAGTTGAACAGATACAGGATAGCTCAGAAAGACACACTCCCTCAAAACTCGGGGAGGAATGCCATCCGCGCCACCCCCGCCTTCCTACCGTTCGTAGATTTCAGGAGCCCATTGCACTCGATCAAATGTAATCACAGAACATAGGACACCTGAGACCTGAGCAGGTAGAAGGAGGAGGAATGAGGAATGCCAGAATCGTCCCAGGTTGAGTTAGAGGAAGGATGAGCCGAAAAGGATTGCCTTTTCTGTTGGAGAATTAGGCAACAGATACATGAGATCGAATAAGAGGTGGAAAGACAGATTTCTAGAAGTTGTTAGAGATGTTTTTTGAAAAGAGGCCAAGAAAGATGTCAGTAGGGAGAAACCAAGCGAGGTTAGCGCCACTTTCGTTTGACGAAAGCCCGCTTTGCTCGTCGAAGGAGTATCCCGCAACGATTTCTAGCTGAAATGAAAATAGCAAGAGTGATAGAGAACGAGAATTTTCCAACTCCCGATACGCACTGTTCGCTAAAGCCTGAATGGCCAGGGAAACAAACACGATCGAACCATGAAATATGGAGAAAGATTTAGTTGAAGAATGAATGAACCTGCTTCTATTCCCATCAACGGTTACAGCTCCCACCTTATCGGCAGAAGTCGAAGCGTCACCAGAGACAAAGCAGTCATCCCAATTATAGTTAGCGTAGAAGCAACGCAAGGCCCCCCAATCAGCCCGATCAAAGTGCCAGAAAAAAACGCGTAGGGCAGGATGGAGCTGTTGGAGAGAAAGCATTAAAATTAAGAGATATAAAGTTGTGGTCAGATTTACCAATAGGAGCGAAGGTGGTGTATTTATAGAGAGAAGGACTAGTGGTGAAACATAGGTCAAGTGTATTCAAGAGTTGGTTAGGACGATCCGGAATGTGTGTGGGTTCTTTAATTAGTTGCTCCAGATGTTTGAGAATGCTAAATGATTCGGCTCCTCCCCACCTAAATCAGTATGAGAGGACCCCAACCATTCAGTGTTGTGTACATTGAAATCCCCCTAAATAGAGGACCTCAGTATTTGGATGAGAAGATATAACATGAAATGAACTATTTAAATTTTAAAATGTTGTGGTGTAGGAAAATAAGTTGCTCTCCATGTTGTGGAGTTAAACGTCATCTCTTATCCTCAAACACATACCCGCTTCTGACAAAAAGCTTTTTAAACTTTGAAGACACGTAGAACTTTATATAAGCTGCGTTTCCAGAAGCACGACTGCAGAACGGGCGGGCACACAGGCACATGCATCATTTCCAGTGAGCGTTGGCGCAATTCTACGTCACGTAAACGTCACAATCAGGCGCCCGTTGTTAAATCCTCCAACAGGAAATTTTCAGGGAATTAATATAGACGAACGAGGTCTACTGCGCGCGGTAAAGAATACGTTTGTTACATAATACAAATATTCTTATTTAACAAAAAGCAATGTGTCTGAAAATGATACATTGCCAAAAATGTTTTCTATATAGTTACAGTTAAACTTTTATATAATTAAGCCGGGATTCCACTAATTAAATGACCATTCCATCTATTATCAATAACAATATGTAATAATCTAATTATAAGTAATTAAGAGTATTTGTTTACAATTGTCAGCTGATCACGGGCGCGCTCGACCGTTTCCAGGTACTCAAATTTCCTACTCCTCTGATGGTTATGTAATTTTTTTTTCAAATCGACATTCGTGGTTCTCTCCTGTAGATCGAATTTCTTGCTATCGAGCACGGCGCTGTCTATTCGTGTAATCTGATACATGGTTCCAAAACGCAATTAGTCGTCTAATTTAGTATTTAATATATCCTTCTCTATATGTGATTTCATTACGCTTAAGTGATAATTGGTTAAAACTTGTATAAATACAGAACATAATATCAACTCAAATATCTCCTTAATTACAGACGACCTTGAGATGGGCTCACTCAAATGTGATGAGATATAGGAATATAAAGAACTTGCCCATATAGCGTTCTAGAGTGAGATCCCTCGAGAACAAGTTAATCAAAGAAAAGTTTAAAGTGTAGAATAAATGTCAAGCGAATGGTATAGCTGATTATATGTGTCGAATAAATGCTCTCCCGAGTACGGCCGGAACTTCGGCCCGGAACTTTTTCCAAGGTCCGAATAGTGCCGGTTCCGGCCGTGAAGCCAAAAAAAATTCTAGGTATACCAAAGCGTACATCCCTAACTATATATATAGTTAATATAATATATAAAATATATGATATATATATATATCTAATATATTATTTATATAGATATTTACTATAATAAAGCAAATAAATATATTATTATTATCAAATTTAGTGTATATATATTATTTAATATTAAATATTTAATAGGTAAAAATAAATATAGAATTACAAAAAATTTGTCTAAGAAAACAAAATGGAAACTTCCCTTTCATAAAATTATAACGACATTTTTATAATTAACAATAATAATGCGATAATAATAATTATAATAATTATAATAAAAATAATTAATAAAATATAATAATAATAATAATAATAAAATAATAATGAAAGTAATTATAATAATTATATAAGTAAATAATAATAAATAATAATAAATAATAATAATAACTCTAATAAAAATACTACTACTACTCATAATAACAATAACGAATTAGCATAATAATAATAATTTATATAATAATCAATAATAATAAATAATAATAGATAAATAATTAAATAATATAATATAATAATGACTAATAATAATAATATTAATAATAATCAATAAGTAATTTAAATAAATAATTATATAATTAATAAATAATTAAATAATGAAATAATAATAAATAATAATTATTAATTATAATTAATAGATCAAATAATTAAGATTAAATAAATAAATAATAATAATGAGATAATTAATAATTAATAATAACTGATATAAAATAAACTAAGATAAATATATTCAATAATAATAATATATAATTATTAATATTATTTCAACAAAAATAATAATAAATAATAAATAAATAATATACTTAGAATTAATAATAATATTATAAAACAATAATAAATAATAATCTAATAATAATAATAAATAATTAATAGAATAATAATTAATAATAATAATAATAATAATTAATAATCTTTAAAATTCTCGACTCCGACATATTTCTCTCTACTTACACCAGGAATTTGTCCACTCCGACTCCGACTCCACTTGCACTGAGAGAAATTTTCGACTCCGACTCCGACATCCGACTCTCTGGCAAAATGACTAACAAAACGACACTACACGACATCCGAACCTCCGTCAGCCCATGTATGTAATAAATTTCTAATATAATAATTAACTTAAAATATAAATATAATATACTAAATTAAACCCGAAATATATTCTTTAGTATTAACATTAAGCTAATCCATAATTAAGAGAAACGAAAAGTTATTGCCTTAAATAAAAATTTCCATAAATACATATGAGAAAATTTATAATTGGTAATAAATTAATAATTTCAAAAATATTGGTGTGCATTAATATATATAGCTTTACTAGTGGGATTTTCAAGCATTATTCTTGAAAGATGAGAGTAACATATTTAAATTTATCTATATTAAATATATAATATCTTCCAGTTTTGTGTAAATTATGGTTTAATATTGTTGATAAGTTGTTATGATTCTATATATATATGCTTTCTTATTGCAGAGATGAATTATATATTCATCTTTCTATTTTCATAGTTTCTGCTTCAACAGTAAAGGAGACTTTTCTTAACAGCAGTATTAAAGTATTTGAAGTTAAAAGATCATGAATTACAACAAAAAATGAATAACAACTAGAATTCTGCATCATAATATTAGAACATTCAAACAAATTTATATCCAAAATTAGAATAGTTAAGGAAAATAAGAAGAAAAATTAGTTAGGTTTTGGTGGTTCAGGTACACCTCTAGTATTTAGTGCTTTTAGAAGAATATTCAGGCACAATAAAATATTAAAATCTTTTTTATCTCAATTATCAAAATTTATTTTTTTATATACTTATATAATTATATAATCATAAATAGATATATATATCAATTGAAAATACTATAATTATTTAAATATAAATATTTATAATATAGATAAATGTACAATAATAAATATCGATATATATATATATATATATATATAATATATATATATATATATATATATATATATAATATATATATATATATAATATATATATTTATTGTCTATGATTTAAATTCTCTAAAATATTTTATATTAATTAAAATTTTATCTATATATACCATATATAGTACTATGTTATTCGCTTATAATTATAAATATAATGATATTCACCATTATAATCATATAAGTCAGGAATATGGGAGTCGACCTCATTTTCATTATAAAATATATTTAATATATATATATATATATTATAAGCGCCTCGTAATTCTTGTGGCACCATTTAAAAATACATCGACACTTGACAGGCACTTAGCCATAATTGCATCACTGACAATCAAATACATTTAAAACATTCTTTTGTAACTTAATTCATGACCCCTCTGCGTTTAAAGTAGAAATCCCCCTCAAGAACTCAAAAGTCCCCTCAAAAATTATGATCAAGATGGCCCATTACCACCCTCTCAAAAATACCATATGTAATTTTTCCCCCGAACTCGTTTCATAAATACCCTCAATTTTTAAGATTTCTTAGGGGAAAAAAAATTTCAATCTTGATATTCTCTTTTATCCCCTAAATCTTCCAAGGGCTATTTAAAAAAAAATAAAAAAATAAATAATAATAATTATTTAAAAAAATGAGAATAATTACTTCCCCTTAATTTATTAATTTCATTTTCGGGTAATTTGCCTCACCAATATTTATGCATCGAACTTCTCTTCCATTAAAAAAAAAAAAAAAAAAAAAAAAAAAAAAATAAAAATGATTCAGACTCTTTCTTTATAAACCCCCCACCCCCACCTCCCCAACTTTCCCACCAGGAAAAAAAGAACCTTAAGTTTTCTCCTAACCCCCCTCAAACTTACCTCAATTTTCCCCTCATTCAGAGACCTAACTTTGATTATACATTTTATGCTTATTTACACATATAATTTCTTCTTTTGCATACACGTTATTTCGGACCCTTTTTTTTTTTCTCTGCCTGCGTTTATAAAAAGATTTTGGGTGACGTTTGAGGGAATGATTTACATATTTTGCTATAATGTAAACGTAATTGGTTCCCCTGAAAACAAAATAAATAATTAATGCGTGTACTTACATACATACACACACACAACACACACACATATATATATGATATATATCATCTATATATATATATATATTATATATATATACTCATATATTAGATATATTAATAATATATATATATAATATATATATATTTTATAATATATATAATATATATAAATTATCAAATCAATATTGATATATATATAATATAATATAATTATAAGATAAAGAATATTATAATATAAAATAAATGTAGTTTATATTATTAATACTAGTATATATGATATATTATCTGTCCCATCATTGTTTCAAATGAAATCCATCTCTTTCTCTGGAAAAAAATAATATGTTGGGGAGGCAATATGAGATATGTCATGTGTCAAACAGTGCTGTCGAAGGCACAGATGGCCATTATTGGACACGGCGCTCTGGCTCCGCGGCTCCGGGCTATCACCGCCAAAAAAGAGAAATTACATAACATGCGCGTATAACATATACAGTCTTCAGTTCCGTAAGACCCTATTAATAGGTGACTATGAGTGTTCTACATTTTAATAAAAGTGATTGCAGATAGAGTTATCAATCTGAAGTGAGATCCCACAAGATTTTTTAAGTCCATCTGCAGAACAATATTACTCGGAGAAGAGAAATTACCTCGCCGTGGATCAACTGTTCCTATTTGACGGAACAAAGTTCCATCGATACACCTTTAGACGTTCTATTCATTCTCTACCAACTCGTTTCTGTCTCTTTATTCTCCAATATATCTACTCTATCAGTAAAAAGCTAGCAGTATCTATAT
The DNA here is from genome assembly GCA_015478945.1 of Trachelipus rathkii. NCBI lineage: Eukaryota > Metazoa > Arthropoda > Malacostraca > Isopoda > Trachelipodidae > Trachelipus > Trachelipus rathkii. Next base: position 17,115 of record JABUQX010080031.1, read on the forward strand.
CCATTGTTGCTCGATGAATAGATATATATTTCAATCAAAGATTTACTCCATTTTAGTTATTCCCAAAACCTACTTAAGTCGCTCAACTCACCCTTACGCTTGACGAGCGTCTTCTCAGTTTCTTGGAAATGATAGCCTAAGAGAAGCCTCTCGGAGAATCATGCTGTAGTTGGAATTTTGCTTTCTCTGGTTGTTGAACTGATTCGATCATATCCGTTGGAAAGAAATATTTACCGATATAAAAAAATGGTGTTATTAATTAGAAGGACTTCATAGAAAGAAAAAACTTGGTGGGAAAGTTTTTATCAATGGCTTATCATAGAAGTATAAAGCTGTAAAATAAGAACACTATATAATCAATATTTATTAAAACCATTTAAAATCCTAGACATCTATGGGCTTTATATAATATCATACACCCTAATATGATCTTTTCTTTATGAACAAGAGTTTGCAATATCATTTAATCTGATACAGTGCCGCCAGAGTCTCTGGACAGGGTCCTCCGTCTTCTCGTGTCACTATTCAGAATCATTTTGCAACCTTCATTGATATATATAGCGCAGTTCATTCACATCCAAATCAGACTCTGTGTAATGTGTTTCATATAGCTTAAGAGTGTAATAGGCAATGCTCTGAAACAGAGTCTATTAGCTCCTACGAAAAACAATCCTCTCTACGATTTTTTAAATAGAAGAGAGTTTAGAAAACATACCTCATAACCAAATGTTCAAATAATTTGTTGGAAGAGCATCACCAACCAAAGATTTTATCAGACAATTATTATATAGACCATATATGAATATATTCAGAAAAAGAATCCTGTTTTTTTTCTCACAAAGGCCTGCATAACCTTTTTAATATTTCTATATTTGACTGTTCGACACTTCTATATATATATGCAAAAAGACGGGTTTCTAGAATATATTAAAGGGTAATACTAACTGATCGAGCGATAACCGACCAAATCTAGATATGAATTCCGTCTGATATAATACGTTTTACATGAGCTCCATAATGATGTGTTTTCAGAATCGCACAATGTAGGTGGCAGAGAAAGATGCAGAGGATTCACTTTTATTTATGCTCTGGTGGTGGTCATTGGTGGCGCTCTCTGCGGTGCCTGTGTCTCGGTATGATGTTCTTTTAGACAGGATAATAACGAATTCCTTGTTTATGTTATGGCGTCGGAACCTACTCTTTCTCTTTTAATCACATCAAATGATCGGTGGATTTTTCTAGGATGTTATTATACAAATTCAAATAAAATTCATCAGCTTACTGAACAAATCAACTCCTCATAAAAATATATATATATCTATATTTTTTAGATATCGGTAGTAAAATACTCATGATTAATATATTGTTACTGTAAAATTAACAACATAACATAATGATATTTAATAATTATTATTTACTAATAATAAAAATATTAACTTCTACTAATTATTATTATAAGTTATTTCCATAATATAAAATATTTAATATACCTACAAGTACGAATAAATATAAAAGATAAACTTAATCTTCTTAACCTCTTATACTGAACGCGGGTTGGTAACTCTTTGATCCCGTTAAATTGAATGCAGGTTAGTACTTCTTTTATATCCCCCTAAATCGTGTAAATAGATAGTCAGAATATTTTGCAGTAATCGTAATCCTCTTCTTTTTCTGTAAATAATCCGAAGAAATATTCGCATTATGTGATATTAATACAGGTTAAGTGTCATTTCATATTCGAAACAATCGAAATTTAATCCGGCGAAGAGATAAACAATTAGAACTGATATATCGTTTTTAAATATCACCCAATTTCTAAATTGAAATCCAAAGTCTCTCTGAAATAACCAAAAAATATTAAACACATATGAATGATGAACAATAACTATCTCATACGCATGGTTATAAAGAGTGCCGGGGATAGTAATTGATTGAAGATTAGAATAGATAAGATTGGTTTATCATAAGTATTTATTCATATGTTCGTGCGTTAGGATAAAATACAAATAAAAATTCGTATTAGTGAGTCTTCACTACGATATAAATTTTTTTTAATGAACAATATTCATGATACATACAATATGTACATTTATATGTACATTAATATATACAATGTTGATTCTTATCACCCATAACATAATGATGAATAATAACTATCTCATAAATCTACGATATTAGTTGTGATTATATATAGTAATATATGAATATATATATATATATATATAGTAGTATAGTATAATATAAAACCTTAGTTATATATATTATATATATATATTAATTATATATATAAATAATATACAAATAATAAATATTATTTTATAAGAAATTTATTATTTGGTTTCATCAAAGAAGGATGAGTTTCAATTTAAAATAACTTTGCTCATATATACTTAGATATTCAATCTTTAGACCTACACGAGAATACGCTGAAAAAAACGACAGATTACTAAAAAAATTGCCTAACATGTCGGTTAATATAGTTCTGTCGTTTTGAATGTGAGTATGTCAATGGCTGATAATTACTATGCTACAGATTTCCATCTAGCTGGTGGAGAGAACTTTCCAGAATCAACGCCAGCACAAATCTAGGTTTCTATAAGGGTTATCAACACTAAACCCGATATGCCCCGATACACAGCCGTCTGCAAAGTGCTACAAATCTCAGAGACAAGTTGGTGAAGAATAAAGGTAAAGAAGTTATGCTCCAGACTTTACCAGCGGTGATATAGTTATATAATTACATTAATCTATTGCATAATAAATTATATTATATAGTGATACAAATATTATATTATACTATAATATATTAAAGCAGTATATAGGTATATATATAATATAATAATTATATAATATATATATATAAATAAATATGATAAATAAAGTATATATAGTAAATATATATATATAGTATAATATATAGAAGAATTTTTATATGTTATCATGATAGAATAAGTGAGAAATTACATTAAACAACATAAATATTATATATAATCATTTACTAAAAATGATATTAATAGTATGAATATATAAAAACTTATAATATATAGTAATAAATATAAATAATAATGAAATTACACTGATATATATAAAACAGTATTTATGCCTATATAATAAAGAGGCGAAGGAAAAGGCAAATATTGTGTTTGCTTTCCTATGATGTTTGTGTTTATTTTTTAATTTTTTTTCCTTTTTTTCCTTTTTTGCTTTACCCCAAGAATTCGTGCGCGCTCCACGCTTAAGAGCTTCTCTCTTAAAACATGAATAATATTTCAAGCATAAGCATAGTTCCTGCTCAATTATGCTTCTGGAATCGGTGGACTCGGAATCTGGAATGCGTGATTTGAAGGATAAAATGTAGAGTCGGATTCCCAAAATATCAGTAATCCCAATTTTTAGTTTCAATTTCCATTGCAATTCTTTAAAAGAAGAAAAACAGCAGACGGGAAAGTTTGCTATTTTTTACATTTCATTTTTTTTTCGCCTGTCACAAAACACTGACTTCTTCGCACATTAGGAATAAGAGGTACGCAATAACGGCGTTGGGAAAAAGAAGCCAAAAAAATCGACAGCAAATAAGATTTATCCTCTCTTCATCGAAACATTGGCTAAATTTTTGGTCTTTAGTAACAAGTAACAAACGGTTCAAGATTGCTCTTCTATTGAAATGGGCCTCCTCAATAAGAAAATAATACGCGTCGGAAAGTAGTTCCCTGTCACCTTGAACCGCAATGGGGGGTTATATCAAAGAAGGGAAAAGAAATTACATTAAAATCTCATTTAGTTCGCGCACCAAGTATTTCGAGGGTGGATGTAGTGTCATCCAGTCATGTTTTTGTTCATCCATTTCAAGAAGAAAACGCAATATTTATAAAATAAAGAGAAAAAGAAGCAAAGTACGTTATAAAAGGAAGTCTAATGGTAGGCGTTTTTTTCAAAACAGGATTGTAAATAGTGCCATATTTCTTGCCCAACTTCTTTATTTACTATACGAAATACATCCTCGAAGCCTGTCAACAATAGATATCCAATATTTAAAATATATAGCGTTTATATTTTCTCTATAGCTTTAACTATAATAAACTTAAAATGTTTGTCCTGGCCATATTTATATTACTTAGAATAATAATTTAGTATAGCATTATATTTCATATATATGAATATATACATACTTATATATAATTAATAATTTATTATATATATTATACATAATAATTATAAAATATACGTAAATATATATATAATATTATATATATATATATTATATATATAATATATATGGGCGCGGAGGTAAGCGCCAGAGGATTACGATGAAATACAACCCCATTTGGCATATCATGGCAAGTTTTGGGTAGGGTACAATCCCGATGAACACTCCAGTTGTCCAATGATCAAGGCCCCCTCTTAGTCGACCATAATCATACATTTCTTCTTACATCTGGAATATGCCTACATCCTTTATATACATCAAACCATAAAACACTTTTGAAAATAATTCATCACCTATTAAAAGAATAAAAAAAGAATAAAAATGGTAAATACTAATGAGTGTTCTCTGGAAAGAAGATAACCCCATCTCAATACCGCACACTATCCGCCAAAAAATCACAACAAACTATGAGAAGATGTTGACCGGGTACCTCCTCGGTTCCTCGGGTTGAAGGAATGCCCGTCTTCTCTGTTCATAAAATTTCTCTTCAACACCTATATCGCCAAAATATTAAATCTTATTTTTCACTTCGTTGTATAGAACATCACATCTTCGCTCTCCAAACCTGCAAAATCTCTCACTCTTTAACCGAAACTCAAGGGTGTTTGAGTGTGTTTTGACAGACAAAACTACTACTATAGAGTGACTCAATTACTCTACGTGCGTATCCTTCAATCTCAGCCAAAAACCGGTTGTTCTGGCTTATGTGCGCAATCACGTGGTTTATTCAACTTTGATCAACGATTGACGTTCAACCTTTCAATCTTTTTGACTCAAGCAAATCGTGTCAAACAAATTTCTTTCATTCATCTCTTAAGTCTCATATTTCGTCCCGTAACTTCAATTGACTGTCCTAAAGTTTATTGGCTATCTAAGCAAATCATAAATTTTGATCCTGTACTTCTTTTAGTTTCTTTTAAAAGCGATCACTCTCTTGTTAGAATATCACCGATTTTTTTACTCATACCGCCATATGCCTCCTCTCATACTAATTCCAGAGATATCAGCTCTGGTCTGAACTTGACACTTACCACGGTACTTCTAAACCGAAAAAATGACCTCAGAGTAAATTGTTGCTATAGTAGTTTTCTCTACTCGTATTCCAACATATAGACCTTTTTCACAAACTCAATCGCTTGTCTCCTTATATATATCTGTTAAAACTCTTACACTATCCGATACTGGGCTCACTTACAATCACCTTTTATCCTAAGCTCCGTATTCTTGTTACGTATTCTGTTCAAATCTTAAGGAGACACTTTCTTCACCTACGAATCTAGAGAGGAAAAAAAGTTTACTGACACTTCCGGTGTCCTTAACTGGTTGAGGCTCGTCTACTCTTGTCTTTCTTATAGACCTATCTACTCATTAGAACATTACTAAACTTAGCTTTCCATCGAGGGAGAGGTGTTTACATCTAGGAAGTGTGTGCTAGCATTCCTTATTACCGAGTAATTTGCTCTTGGCGCTGAAGGTTTTATTATCTAGTTCACATATTCTTTCCTTTCAAATAAATTTATCTGTGACACCTTGGTTTAAATCTGCTTGTTCTCGCGCATTTCGCTGCTGGAAGCCTAGTTTCTTACAGGAATTAGCCAATTAGTGCATTCAAACTCCCAAAAAACCTCAAAAACAACAGATGATATTTTTTGATGTACAAATGTGACTTGAAAAGAGGAGCAAGATAACTGTTGACAGAAACGATCTGGAATTTTGAGGAAAGAGAGATGAGAGTATATGAAGATGAATGAGAGCCTAAATAAGAGTGTTCAGGAAGAAATGAGAGGATGATGTGAAAGATTGAAGAGAGTAAATGCGACGAGGATGAGAGTAGATTGACATTTGTAAAGGAGAGGGTTCTAAATTCGGAGAGAGTGGAATGTGAAAAATTATGGAGAGAGCATGAAAGGAAGAGAAGAGAAAAGAGAGAAAGAATGAAGAGAGCGTAATTTGAGTAGATGAGTTTAAATTATTTTGATAAACGAAAGGAGGAGTTTTCGAAACAAGAGCATTGAGAAGGAAAGTATATGGTCGATACAGAATAGAAGAGAAAAGAACAAGGAATATTGAAATGAGATGTGACGACATTAAGAAAAACGGAGAGAGAGAGAGAGAGAGAGAGAGAGGAGAGAGAGAGAGATTCATCCCGGAAGAGTGGTCAATTTATAATATATAGATTCCTAGATGGCATTCTAAAAAAACAATTATTACAATATTAATTTCTTATCTTTTATCCTGGCTATTTTTGATAGAAAATGCAAAAATAATCAGTCTTACTTGGTTTTTCAACCGTAACTACTCACCAATCGTTATTTTTCTACAATGTATCTGAACTCAATACGGCTGATTTAATTAAATAACTCAGCATTTTCAAGATTTACACAAAAAAAAAAAAATAAAAAATAAAATTTCCTACATCCCTCTTTCCAATGCTAAATCTAGTTTGAAATTTCTTACACTAGGACAGCACCCAAAATATCTGTGTTTTTACCTTTCCACTAAAGCGCGTAATTTTCTTCCATCAAGTCTTTTGCCTCTTAATTCAAACCTTGGACGAGTTTCCGATAGTTGCATTTCTCCCTAACTTCATCTCATTTCCTTCCAACTATTTTAGTTCTTAAAATTGCGTTTGTGTCGAACTAATTCTAAAGACAAATATTGGACCACTCTCTCTCACATCTCTTCGATCCTCGTCTCTCAATTCTTTAGTCAATCGTTATCAATTCTTCTCTTTTTATTAAAAACTTCTAATTTATTTTCACTTACGCATAACATCTAATGCATCTCTCTCTTCTTCATATATCTCTCGGTCTCTCTCTCTATCTCTCTTCATCTCTTAACTAAACCATCTCTAACTTTACATTTGCAAATTTATTCGATGATCAAAGCAGACTTACACTAAACCTCCTATCTCTCTCTCTCTCTCCTCTCTTACGAACATCTTCATCAACTCATCTCTCTATTCAATCTTAAATCTCTCTCCTTTCTTCCTCCATCGTCTCTGTCCCTTTCTTTGCGATCTTTCTCTCATACTCTCTGCATTTCGTACTATGACAACACCTCTCTCTCTCTCTCTCATCTCTTCTCTCTCTTCATCTTTCTGATTGCTTCATCTTAACACTAAAGAATAGGCTCGGAAAACGGTTCAGTGATGGTATCTCCCCTTCTTTGGATCACAAAACTTATTCTACCGAGCTTACGCTTACACCCTGTCTTGGTAAACTATTTCGTCACTGTCTATCTTCCTTCGCACCCTTCCATTCCTGCCGGGAAAAACTGTGCTTGTAAAAAAGCGACTCTCTATTCATGGCCACTGTGCCAAATTTTAAAAAACTCGAGACTACGCTATTGAACCTTCTTTACTTCGTACCCACAATAATTATCCCTTCTCTTAACCTACCATGTTCTTTCTTGAGAAGTATATCCGATATTCTAACCCATTTTACTAGGAAGATTTATGAAAACGCCTTCAGCTGGAATATGATATCAAAAACTTCTCCGCTTATCTTCTTTAAGAGTTCTTAAGGGAATATCTGATCTCGCTGCTTCATACTTGATCTCCTTTCCGAGTTCCGTTCTATTCAATTCTTCAAATCTATAATATTTAATACTAGAAGGTAATTCGCTAAGTATAAGGGCTTTCGCTAGGAAAATCGCAAATTTTCATACTGGCCGAATCTTTTCTTTTTCTCTGGATTTCTTTGAGTTCTCAGACCTTCACATTCGAGTGATAATCTTTTTGCTATTAATTAAACAGGTGAGTAGGATTTATTCGTATCAAGCAATCATTTACTATCATCAATTAAACCTATTTATAAAACTTCCCTCCTTCTGAGTAATCTAAATCTTCCTTTCTCTTTCTTATTTCCACTCCAAACAATCGTATAGCGAGAAGGCTGTAAGACGGCCACTAGATATATCATCCATAGCCACAACAAATAAAATATAGTACTTGGTGGATTTCTTAATGTTGTCTTCGTCCTTCTCATCTTTAAAACTCATAATTTACCTACTTTATCAGTTATCAGGACTTCTATATTCGTCTACTAACTCTACTTCTTAAAACCCTAATCCATTTACTTTAATACAATATTCGTTTTTCTTTGACTATATTGATACTTTGCAACCCCTTAACATTTTGCAAAGTGGCTCAATACGCGCTTAAGGACATCGCTCTGTTCGGGACCTTGGAAGTCAGAGCTAAAAATTACTCTGAACCATTTTTCTCGAACTTCTAAATTTATTATTTTGTTCAGCATTGAGAATTTGCCTATGTGATTGTATATTCAATGCCCCACAATAAACCAGATACTCTATTCCTTTACATATCATATGACATATTCACATTATCTTCCCACCCGGACTATACACACATCTTCGAAAACACTACTGAAAACTTTTTCTTCGTCATGAGTCGAATTACCACATTAATATTCATTATTTTCAAATGGTGTGAATTTTAGTGAAAAAATTTGTTTCCTTGTTCTATCTTCTTGAAAGCCGATAAGATTTTTTCTTTAGGAAAAATTAGGATCTTCTGTCCTTCTCATCATCTCTCTCTCTCTCTCTTCTCTCTCTCTCTCTCTCTTCGTCTCTCTCTCCTCTCTTCTGCTCTCTCTCTCTCTACTCTCTCTCTCATCTCCTCTCTCTCGGATCACATTATTTCTCTGTTTAAACAAGGTTTACGAGGTTAAGTGCTCTAATTACGCCTTCGGGGATTTTTTCCCCCACACCACCCCAGATGCTTGATCTTTATAAAGATGTGTTGTACTTCCCTGAATGGAGTACGCCTCACACACATTCTAGAAGGCTGCTTCACACTACACTAATTTCCTAAAAAGGTTGAGTTCTGGGGCTTTTCTTCTTATCAACTTTCCTGGTCTCTCATTACCCCTCTCCACTCTCTTTTATACCCGTCGAACTGCTTGCCCTCGCTTTTATACTCGTACCACAACGGACACTGCTCTTTCTGAACTCTTCAGTCACATGACCTCCTCCATTGAGAAGACTCGTGCACATGCCTTGCTACACAATCTTATCCTTCCTCTGGCCCGAACTCTCTTCACCCCAATCTTAACTCTTTCTATAACCCTAGCTTTAACCACTTCTGGGTAAAGTCTGGAACACACTCCATTTTCTATTTTTCCAAACTACCTTTCACTTGCACCTTTAAATCTGCAGGCGTTATACAGGAGGGCATGTCTCATCTTTATTGATACATGAGAGCATCAGAATGGGAGATTTCACCTAATTTGGTGGATTTTGGTCAGACATACTATAATTAAATATGATAAATATAATATAATAATATTATTATTATTATAGTATGATATATATATTATATATATATAATATTAATTAATAAATAAACATAATATTAAATTCTATATATATATGTAAATATTATTCTACTATATATATAGATAGAAATATTATTTTTTTCATAGCGAGCAGAATTAGAACCATTCGACCGATACATAGACAGTCCTTGACATTGTATCATTAGAGCTCTAATCACTAAGCCATTCACCCTCCCCATAACAGACATAGGAACATCTATACGGAACAAACTTTTGTTCAAAGTCTTATATAAAAATATATTTAAATTAAATAATATAATATATTAATTCTTATATATTGATCTAAATTGTATTTCTATTATTATATAAAAGATAATAATTTTAAAAGGATTATCATTATATATAAACATAATTGATAATTAAAACGTATAATATTATTCATTATATTATTATTACTATCAATATATATATAATTAGCTTATATTAATATATACTATACACTAAAGAAATAATTTTTATTGTCAGTTTTGGTCTAATTTGGTTGTTGTATGTCAAAAAAAATTATTATGTGGATAGGAAAGATAAGAGAAATAAAAAGGGAAGAAAGTGAGATGTGAATGATATAGAAAAGTGTATGATAAGCAAAGAGAAATGAAGAATTAGGAAGCTTTGAAAGAAAGTATAAGAGTTAAAAAAAAACGAAGGGAGAGTTAGGATAGTTGAGACTTGGGTCGGAGAGAAATGAAGTGAATGGTAGTAGAAAGAACGAAAGAATGAAAGTAAGCAGTCTAAAATAGTGAGAAGATACGAAAATATTAAGTATAAATATGAGAAGAATAGAATGCAATTATGGTCAAAAAAATATGAATAAACAACAGTTGTTCAGATATTAAGGATTTGTCAAGAAAAGATCGGTAAAAAATGTTGTGAAAAAAGGTTTCTTAGCTAACAAGCAGAAGAATGTACAAACAGGGAAAGCCGATAGATATTGAAGGACAGAAGAGTAAAAATAGGGAAAGAATAAGGTACGAAGAAATCAAACGAATACCTTGGAAAGTTATTAAGAAATTATGTACAATAAAGAGCTACTACCACGAAAAAAATACAATGCTAAAGGGAAAAGTGTAAGTTGCTACTATTGCACTGCAAATTAGAAACGTGGTAGTTGAGGATGGAATTGCAGTAGAAATGTTCAAGGTTCTCGGAAAATTTTCCGTTGAGAAAATAACAGTACTTGTAAAAGAGATCCTTGAATCTTAAGAAGTAACAGATAAAATGTGTATTTCAATATTCATTGCCTTGTCAAAAAAAAGTTGGAGACGTTATACTGTGATAAACATCGTGCAAATAGTATTAGGAGTCAAGAAACGGATATCCTCCTAAGGGTAGTGTTGACAAGAGTAGGGGATAAAATTAGGGCAAATTTCTGAAGAACAATAACAATTTGTAAGTTAGAAGGATACAAGGAATACCATTATTTGCCTCTGGAACTTGACAGATTGAACAAGAATTTTACCTGTGTTTTATGACTGAAAAGACTTTTGACATAATAAGATACCAGGACTTGATGAAGATGCTAGAAAGTTTTGGAACAGTTGCGAAGTATTTGGAGAAAATTATGAAGTTTCAATTTAGAACAAAAAGGCAGTTTAAAATAGAGGATAATGATCCAGAAAGGTATTACTGGGAGAAAGATGAAGGGGATGTCCAACAGGGTTGTGAGGTTCCCAGATTTATTTAACCTCTATATAGTGAGATTATTAAAACAGAGATCAGCCATTTGAAAGGATATAAAAATGTGTGGAGGATATATTAATGAAATTAGAAATGCTGATACTGTACTCGTGACCGACCTATCATCTTCAAGAAAAGCTTCAGAGGAAGGTGATTCGAAGGACTTGAAAATAAACAAAACAAAAAGTGAAGTCAAGGTAAAGTCGTTATATAGATATGAAAGCCGTAAAGTTAAAATATTAATTAACATTAAAGTAGAGGGCAACTTAGTAAAACAGATTGACATATTTAATTTTCTGGGAAGTTTGATTAGCGTGGTAGATGTGAGGTTGGAATCAATAGTTGGATAGACAAAGCTAAGAACAAGCTCAAAATTCCCATACATAAGAGCTTATTAGTTGCTGAATCTAATCTATTCATTGACAATTTTCTAAAGTTGGTCTCGATAATATAAATATTCGAAATATTAATTTTAATTTAAAAAGAATAAATTGCAAGAATATCTAAGAATAATTTTCAGGGATTTGAAGGAAAATATAGGACGATATTATGTAAATTTTGGGCTACTTCTACGAGCAAAAATATTTTTTTAAGGATCTTGTAAAATATAAAACAAAACTCATAAAAAATATTTCAAAATGGTAAATGAATTATCATTCTATTGCAAATAATTAAAAAAATAAAAAAGGAAAACATTCCTTCAGTTTTATGGAAAGCTGAAGGTCAACAACTTAATAAACAAAGTAACATTTTGCTTTCAAGAATCAAAAGGATCCGTCATTAAACTTAAACAAGGTCAATTAATATCACTAAAATTCCCACTGTTAACAAACAGATGTAATCAGATTCGTGCAATTGTGTCTGGGTAGTTAGCTACCACTTGGACATCGCACTTTGAATAAGTTGTTCTCAAACCCATAGTCGCTTTTCAAATGTCTTTCATAGAATGGTTTGAAAACATAAACAAATAAAATAAATAAGTACGATATGATTCGATAACGCCTGTATATCAAAGCTTAAACAGAAAGAAATAAAAAAAAGTGTAATTATAATTGTCAACAAATTTAGTTCCTCAAAAGTGAAATTCAGTAAAATTTATTGGACAGAAAACTAAATGAAAAACACTGAAATTACATTATTTTTCATCAGGCTAAGAAACACGATTGCCTTAAATCCAAAAGATTTATTGAGACTGGAACAAATTGCAAGATTTCGTTCATAATGAAGTACAACCACCACTTTCCTGGGACAGAAACATGACTGACTTACTAACAAAACTTTGAACGATGTGACATTTAATTTCTCAGTCATTAAATTTATATTTTTAACTGAGCTTCATACACTTTATACTCTGATTTGATGTTTATTCCTCATCAAGCTTATCTACAAAATGTCAAATGTCAAAAAGCAGTTATAATTTCAGCACAAATTTGGGAGATTTTTTTTTATGTCAAATCTAAGTTAGACGTTTCCCTACCGGTACTTTTTTATTTTTTTTAGGTCAATGAATTTTAGGATATAAAATGGTTACACATTTTAAGAACCAATTACGAACCTCATTTAATAACGTAAAAGACATAGGACCGTAACATACTGATAGAGAAACAGCACGAATTGATTTTACAAAAATTAGATTTCCAAAAACTGTGACCCTACAATCAATCAATTAATCTCAACAGCATAACAGTTCTAATACACCAACTACAACTACACAAGCAATTGCTAATCAATACTTTCATATTCTCATTTTGTCATTCTTCTCACAACAAACCCCTTAAGATTGTCCATCTGAACATATTTTACATTAGATTTATACCTCTTATTCCACCCATAGTCTCACTACATACATTAACACAGGTAAAACTTATAACATACTCCTCATCTATATATATATATATATATAGATTATATATATATCTATATATATATATAGTATTATCACTTCATATATTATCTATTTATGCTTCGCGAACAGTTTTAGTAATACGATACTAGTTATTATTTAATATATTAATATATATTTATTAGTAGTATGCGACTCAGTTACAAGCGACAACCAACGAACACGTGCTCTCTCTCTTCATTCTCATCTCTCTCTCTTCTCTCTCGTCTCTCTCTCTCTCTTCTCTCTCTCTCTCATCGTTCTTTCTCTCTCTTCTCTCTCTCATCTCTCTCTCTCTATATATATATATTTATAGCTTATATATTTATATATATATATATATATATATATATCATAATATATTAATATATATATATATATATACTAATATTATAAGTATATATTATATATATATCTTATATATATAAGTATATATATATATTTACTTGAGATATCTCTATTAAAATAATTTTTCTATGTAAATGTTTTCTTCTTCGTAAACTTCACGTTAACTTTTAGTATAATATTTCAAATTATCATTTATTCTCCTATTGTTTTAAATTATTTTGGTAAAATTTAAATATTTTATGTGTTTGTTAATATTTTTAGTTATAATTACTTATTTTATTCATTTTTTCGGATTAAACAAATTCAATTTTATCACTACAGTTACTTTACAGAAGAAAATAGTTATCCTATAAAATTTCCAACTTGATTACAATATCCGCTCTTTCCTTTGGGGCACGGTTAGTCATATTTTTTAATGTGTTTTTCATCAATACTTGTTTAGTTTTATTCTCTTTCCTTTTCGTTTCACATTTTGCATAAGTCTTTTATATTTTATTATGTAATAATTTCATTTATATGACAAAACTTTCGCAAAAAAAAAATGAAATTATTATCGAATACTCAAATTCGTGTGCACCATTTGTCAAAATTAGATCGTTTTCTATAAATGTCACTCTGCTGAGCAGAGTAGCACAGTGCACGCGAGTACCGCCTCTGATATTAATAATATATTAGTATTTAGTCTATTAATATATTATATTATTATATATATATATTATATATATATTTATATATTATATTATATATATATTAATTATTATATAATATTTATATTTAGTTTATATATATAATATATTTATACTATATTATTATAACTTATTTTTTTTCATATTTTTTTACGGTAATGATGAATGTTGTGGAGTCGGATTTCAGGAGTCGAGTCGGTAATTTTCAAAGGTTGGAGTCGGAGTCGATTCAGAGTCGGAATTGGAATATTCAAGAATCGGAGTCAGAGTCCGAGTCGGAACCGCAGTCAGAATTGGAGTTGTAGTCTGAGTCGGAGTCGGAATCGGAAAGATTATTGTGAAACCGACTCCCACAACCCTGGTTTCAATAACTAAAAAATTTTGCAAAATTTGTCCTCCTGTTGTACGCAAATGATGAACCTTTGTGATCTGATTACTAAAACATTAATTATTCTGCAGTTGGCCATAATAAAAAAACGTTCCCGCGACCAACCCGTTTCAGTATCCAGTGTGTGTACACGAGATGCGTACGGTGCTGTATCCTGTAGCAAATAAAAAAGTAGTCCTTATAAAATCGCTCATGATATTTATTAATGATTATTTAAAATTATTATTTATTATAATGCTTATCAAAAGAAAACTTGTCAAACGTTTAGCATCACAAGCTAAAGGTGCAAAAAATCTCTTCAAGATTGATTCTAAAATAGAACAGAACAAGAGCTTTTTCAGTGTTCCAACGACTATACAGTCAGGTGTTGGCGAGTGTTATAAAAGTAGCGAAGATGCGAAGCGTAAAATAAAAGTCCATTTGCAAGATAGAAATATTTCTGCTTCGTTTAACGTAAGCGAATTGCAAACCAACAGTATCAAGTGGTAAATCCTAGAGGATTGAAATTAATCATAGTAAAATGTGAATGGGATTACCACAGTTCGTCTTTACAATCAAATTGCGGTCAAACTTCCCTCAAAAGATAATCATAGACAATATTTACCACGTTAATTGACACAACATGCAGTAAATACTGACGATGAAATGAAACTGTTAAAGAGAATTTAAAAGCTGAATATGGTAACAAAGGATTTGATCAGCCACAGTAAATTGGCTGCCAGCATCATATTCTTGATAGAATCTTAATCCAATTTCTTCTACCCTTTAATCCAATTTCTTCTTTTCTTCTACCAAACCAACTCTCACCTATGAATTCGTGACGAAGTGGATAAAAAAAGATACTCGATATCTTTGCAGTGCAGTCCTCTACAAAGCAGAGAGTGAAAATGATAACATTCAAAAATCAGGTTGGCGAGATGATTTAAAGATTTCTGCATGAGTTATGTAGAGCATTCAGTTTCTTTAAAGAAACTAGTGCGTACCCCGTAAATTAATTGGAGAAAATTACCGCCTCTTCACAATGCCAGATGGAATTAGCGTGCTTTATATGCTCTTACTTCGTACTTCCTCCTTCCTAAATATAGAAATTCACTGGAAACACCGTGCGCTTTCATCTCAATTACACATGCAAGAAGCCTGGTTTTCTAACCAAATGTTTAACGCACAGATTCACAAGAAATTGATGGATGGAATTTCCGAATTAAATTGCTCTGCAGCCATGAAGTGCTTTGAAACTCACTGGAATGTTGACAGATCGCGTTGTAGATATACCACAGACGAATATTTGTGCTGAACGAGGGGTGAAATTAATGGAAGAACTGTACCAGAAATGCAAAACAGATAAATTTTGAATCTGAAGCTTATTGCAACTAATACATTTTTGGATTGTGCTGAACTGTACTTAAGTTCAGAATTTTCATTGTCATCTTGGACCCGAATAAAAATTTTTTAATTGAATTGAATTGTCATTTTTTGTTCATTATTGTCATTATTAAAAGTTCATTGATTTCTAATACAGCCTAAAAAAATTTTGCTGGGTCAGGCTATAATATAATATATAATATGATATATATAATATATACTGTTTAAATTATATATATATATATATATATATTATTTATATATTATATATATAATATATTATATTTTATATATTTATAGTATTATACTATTATATTTTTTATTATTATAATATCTAAATTTGTTATTTTTATTAGTGATTATTATTATTAATATTTATATTTATATATTATATATATATATATATATTAGTATATATAAATATAGTATATATATATCCTTAACCAACTTTTAAGGTGGCCTTCAAGGGGAGGCTTTGAAGCACCTATTGGTGGCATAGACTGCTGTTGACCAAAAGCCTCCGCCTCATTTTCAAACTCCAGTCCTTGAGTTCCCTGAAGAGGACTTGAAGGAGATCATCTGGAAGAGGGTTATCAGTGAGGTGCTGATAAACGTGAACTCCTGGTCACGACAACGATGGTGCCGGCCAAGAGCAGGAGCAGGTGGAAAACGACCCCTTTCATTACATGAAGGTGAATGACAACCAGCCTCTGGCTATCGACCACCATGAGGAGGACTTGAAGAAGGCTTTTGAGATTTGGAACAAGCTGAAGGTGAAGAGGACCACCCCACTGTCTGTATCCTATTCCCTCAGCAGCACAGAGAAGTCTGGTTGGACCTCTTTATCAAGTACAATACCCCTGTCCCCCCTTCCGCGTTTGTGGAGAAATTGTTCAGTTTGGGCTCTAATGTTCTCAGGCCTAAGAGGTCATCCCTGACTGATGAGAATTTGGCTGCAAAAAAGTTCTGTGTTTCTGATTGCAAATATGCACTCTTGAAATTGAAGTTGCCTGTGCAGAGGGAGTAAATCTTGGAATGAGGAGGAAGGAGAGATATCAACAGCAAATGACTAACTAGTAATTTACACATTAAGTGTCTTATGGGGTATATATCTACCTATTATTATTTATTATATACTATATATATTTGAGTAAATTATATATATATATATATAATATATATATTATATATATATTTATATATATATATAATATATATTATATAATATATTCAGGGGCGCTATAATTATAAATAGGGTTATGCTCGGGTGAGGTGGCTCCTACCAATATTGTTTAGGTTTTTAAAATAATTGAAATTAAATTGTCAAATTTTATTATTCTCATTAATAAATTTTACAAAATAAAAAAAGAAGCTATTTTTTCACAATAAATTAAAAGAAAAACAGACCACATAATAATTGCCTATAATAAGAATTTCATTGTAGAAATTCTGGGCTCCCTACCATTCAATCTTTAGGAGTAAAATCCTTTTGCCCCGGGGCGGACCGATGACGTATTCGTTTTAACGTCAACTTATAAGAGCCGGGTAGTCTGTCCTAAACTATAATAATCGATAAAATAATCGATAATATAAATGAAACTTTCGTTCTTTTCCCGTAAATATTTACGAAATGTGTGGCTTGGTGCAAGTTTGTTTGAAATTTTTGTTTGAAATTTTCAAAAAAACTGTAATTTATATATGATTTAAATTTTATATTAAATTATTAAATTATTTGCTTTATATATGTAAAGTAAATCAATTTAGCATGATTCAACAATTGGAGATTTTATATTATATTAAAGAAATAACGCTTTAAAAACTTATCTATAAACGACAGCTCTATTTTAAAAAAAAATTATAGCGCTAAGAATATTACTGCAATTTGGAATGTGATGTTTATATAATTAAGTAATTGTGGTAAATATATATTGTACAACCAACCTTTTTCATACAAATAAATAGGTACCCGTATTATAATTATTAAATATGTTTTCGATGTTTTCCTAAAGCTTATATATATATTATATATATAAGATTAGTATTTTAAAGACTTTTAGAGTTTTATGTATGTAAAATTTTTTATATATATATTATATAACTATAATATATATACCTTATTACTATATATAAACCTGCTGCTACAACTGTATGTCTCACGCGTTACGCCACGATATATAATATATATATATATATATATATATTTAACATCATACTTAATAATTAGTATTAATACCATTATACTAATATTAGTATATATATACATATATATTATTATATATTATAATATATATATATATATATTATTACATATATATCCTAACGATAATTTGTCGTTTACTAATTAGTCCAATGTTTTTGTGGTCTCTCTATTCCTCTCCTCCATCCTCCTCCTTCCTCTCACCCTTTGACACTGCCAGAAGCACGATCCTCTGGGAAGCTCTGGAAGACGGTTTTGTAGTGCTGATAGGATAGATTATGATGCCTAAGTTTATCTGAAAGTACGAAAATCCTTCCTGAGAGTGTTTAACTGGAGGACTGGCGTCGGAAACATATTGGCCCGCGAGAAATTGTTCTCTAGAGTGTTCTAAGGGGGTTAAGAGTTTCGGACCAGAAGAAGAAGATGCTGGATTAACTGGAAGGCGAAAACCCTTTCTGGGAGTTGTTCTAGATTATATATATAAACACATATATATATATATATATATAATATATAATATTATATATTATATTATATATATATAATATAATATATAAGATATATATATTATAATATATATCGGATATATAATATATATATATAAATATATATATATATATATATATATATATATATATAATATATAAATATAATCAATATAATATATTATTATAAAATATATATATATTATATAGTATATATACTATATATATAATATATATATATATATAATATATTATATAAGTATATATATATATATATATATATATATTGAGAAGTTTCACAAAAGAAAGATGTTGGGAATAATAAAAGGAGGAAAAAAGATAATATAAAGAAGAATCAGTATAAAGAAAAAAAGAAAAATGAACAGTTTGGAGAAGGAAGGGAATGAATGGGGACTTACAAGGGATAGGAAGCTCTTCTGACAAGCGGAAAGGTTAAGAATAAAATAAGAGACATGCTTAGAACTGATGAATAGGGATGTGCTTTCGTAACTTGAGAAACGGATGTGAAGGGGGAGTATTCGAAGAAACTTCGAAATCTTGTACAACATTGGTATAATGAGAGGTGATAGTAAATGTGTAGGTTTTTGATGGTGCAGGAAGGAATGGATATTTTTGGGATGAGGTCAATAGTAAGGAGGAGGTAGAGTGAGACAGTTGAAGAATAGTAAATCTGTAAGAAATTATGAAATTACTGGTGAAATGAGTTGAGATGGTGATTGATGGATTTGGAAGTTATGCTTAACAAAGCGTTATGGAGGGTATAGTTCCCAGGGATTGGAGGAAATGCCAGCAATAGTGGCCCCTTATATAATATTACGGGTAAGGGCAGAAAAGGGTAACTGTAGGTATAGGTTCTTAGTGTTTTGCAAGTTTGTCTCGTTAGGAAGATAGAGTTTGGTATATTTTTTTGTGTTCGAGTAAAGAGTGCGTTCGAGTGACTGAAGGACTGATTGGTATAAGAACAAGGTGCGTGTAGGAATTGTAGAGGGGGTGTGGAGTCCAAGATATTTACAACAGAACAAATTGATTGAGGAAATGTGGTGAGAAGAAAAAATAAATTGAATTTAGGTTTATGGATTTGCACAGGCGTATGATAGGATTAACCTGGAAGCTTTATGGCATGGTTTTAGTGTTATTGGTGTTGGTGGTGGCTTCTGAATGAATCAAAAGTATGTATGCGATAGTGAAGCGGTCGCTAAGTGATTGGTTTTATATTATAGCGGAGTGATGCAGGGATGTGCTTTGTCCTCCTTTTGGTTATTCAAATTTCGTAATATGGATTGGGTTTGAAGAATTAAGAGGTGTGGGTGGCAGGAGATGGTGTTTACAATGATGGAGAATGGAAGAGAGTGGAGGGTGCCCTACCTACTTGTATGGCGATGATTTGGGCATTGTTGGTGAATCCTGAAAAGAGTTTAAGAGGTTGTGTATAGATGAGATTGTAGGTATGTGAGTTGATGATAAGAGGGAGGTTATGGGTTGTGAGTGAGGACAGTCCCGGTGTGAAGTTACGTTTCTGTGGGTGACACCACTGATAACATTATCTTGAGTTTTAAATATTTGGGATAATAGGAGTTTGGCCATGAATAGACGGAACAGAGTGAATGCAACAGAGTCACACGTAGTCTAAAGTTGTGATGGTCAAGGAAAGGTGCCTGTTGCTAAACCAATTAAATCGAGTGGTGGATGTAAAGGGACTATAGTTCTCGAGTCCAACTTAGGTCTTATACATGAAGGTATTAGTTGTTATCCTGTGGTTAATGTATCAGAACTGTCCAACTATGTTTCTGGAATATAGAGCGTAGTGATCTGAATAGTAAAATGTTTGATGGTACATCTTAGGGGCGTGTTAGGTGTGAGAAGAATTTTAAAAATGAGGAATGAAACGTATTACAGAGTTGTGTTTTGTGAAGAATAGGGATAAATGAGAGAATATGAATGAAAGTATGTTGAGGCTTGGTCTGTGGAAGGATGGATGACAATAGGTTGGTTAAGGGAATAAAGTGGTGTGTGTTGGGAATGAATATCATCTCTTCTAAAGTTGAATGATTCAGAAAAAAGGAAGCCTGGAGGAGAAAAATGTAAAGTTTGGCAGGGCGAGAAGAAAGGTTGCATAATTGGAGTGAATGACGGTTTGTAAATGAGTATGGTTTGGCCCACCGGCCAAGGGAATGACCCACACTGAACGAGATGCCCTAGTGAGGGTCGTCGCGGTCCCGTGAAGCCTAGGGTGGATTTTCTGATGCGACGAGTTCTCCCTAATATGTATATTAGATATATATAGGTATATATGACTTGTGTCATGTTTTCTACTACTTTTACTTTTGTATATATAATTATATAATATAATAATATATATATATACTATATAATCTTATATTACTGATTTTATAAGCATTTCCTTATATTATATTATATTACATAAATATATATTATATATATATATATATAGTAGATAGTTATATATATTTATATTGTATATAAATAGTATTTGGTTATAAAGCTTAGTAATGTGTTATAATATAATAACATAAAATAAAAATGAAATAAGAATATATAAATGCATAAATAAATAATTGTCTTTGATATGGTGTTGTTTTAACTGCCCAATAAATTGGTTAGCGGACTCTGGCAGCCTTCAGTAGTGAAAAAAAAATTATTAGCGAGTAGAATTAGCTGATTTGCGATAGCTGACTGGCGAGAAGCAGAAAAATTTGCGGAATTGCGGAATTTCGATAGCGGGGACAGGCGAAGCAGAAAAAAGCGATAGAATTAGCCAATTTGCGATAGCGGACTGGCGAAGCAAAAGAAAGTTGCGGAATTGCGACTGCGGAATGTCCAACAAATTTAGCGGAATTGCGAATTGCGGGCTAACAAAAAAGTTCAATTACTGAAAGACTATATATATATAATATAAGTATATTATATATTATAATTATAAGAGTTATATATTATATTATTATATATATATATAATATATTAATTATTATATTTCTTAATTATATTATAATATTATATTATATTATTTACATATTATAAATACGATGTATTTAATATCTTTAATATATATATTTATATATATTATATTATATATTGTAAAGATTTATTAATTAATTAATTATGGCCTATCTTTTTTCAATCCAAATTTTGTAGAGAAGATGTTACCACTTCATACAGTAATGTTGAGAGTCAAGCAGTAATTCGAGTTATTAAGGCGATCAAGGTATCATTTACTACAGATATTTGGAAAGCTAAATACTCAAACGAGTGATTTATTTTTTTAACCTGCTTACATTGGCTTTTACCAGCGAGTTTGAAAAAATGGAACTGTGTACTCCATGCAATATATACTTATTATTATCCTATATTTGGAGGTATTTGAGTAAACTTTATTTAAAAAATACTGTAGGTACGGTATGTAATACAATATTAACATTAAGAACATTAGAATAGAGATAGTAAGAAGCCACAGGGGCCTTTCGAGACTGTCTCAGTCAAGCTAATAGAACCAATAACCAAACATGCTAATGAAAATCGACAAGGAATGGGGATTGGATCGAGTTGTAGATCAAAGAAAAAGATTTGTTGTGAATCACTAAGCAGTCATCGAAGCGACAATTAGTGCCTGGACCAAAGAAAAAACCAATAAGAGCTAGGTACAACAATGCACTGTCATTTACAAGAGCATAGGAGTTTTTTTAGTAAACTGCACAATAGGCGATGTTAGGCCATAATAATCTTCGCAGGTTCTTGTTAATACTTAGAATATTAGAAATAAAAAGACAAGTATAGTCCATGTCAATTCAGGCTGTCCCTGTCAAGACCAATAGAACCATCACCAACAACATGTTCATGCAATCTACAAAGCAACCTAAGGGCTTGTTAAATAATCTTACATAGTAATGCAGCAAGTCTAAAAGCATGCTCATGGCAAATGAGCATGGTGTAGTAATGCTACAGCTACTATAACTTTGTTAAAAGATGGGTTGGCATATGGGTTAAGTAAAATAAATCCCTTATATATATATATATATATCTATATATATATTATTTATATTTTCCGGTTCGGCGGAACGAAACCGGTAAAAAATTCAAAGTCTGGGCTGAACCAGAATTCCGGTACAACCCTCTAGTTTACATTTCCCACTACAAACTAACAAGATAACGCTCGCTCTCTGACTGATGCGAGGGAGGGGCTGATAAAATTTTGCTTCAAGCACTGATAATAATGGCAATCTTGGCCCATTTTCATGCCACCAAATAAAAGGACACATGAAAGGATTCTCTCTGTAGGCAGCATCTCCATGTTGTTCGTAGAGCCTCTCATCTCCTTTGTCATTAATTAAGCAAAAATTCTGAATTATAATTTGCTCCTTGATGACTGGTCTCTTCAGTTTTTTCGATTCCTTTGTCCTTGGTGTGATTCCTTTGAAAGGTGAATGATATGTCAATACACTTTCCTAGACATAATCAAGTCTACATATCTCTACTAATCCCTTCATCTTCAGTAGGCCTTTACTTTGCTGAAAATCCACCATCGTCACTATCAGAGCTGTTGCCAGGTTGATAAGTCGGCTTC
The DNA here is from genome assembly GCA_015478945.1 of Trachelipus rathkii. NCBI lineage: Eukaryota > Metazoa > Arthropoda > Malacostraca > Isopoda > Trachelipodidae > Trachelipus > Trachelipus rathkii. The sequence continues at coordinate 40,304 of JABUQX010080031.1, forward strand.
CACTTCTGTGATATTTTTTTTGTCACTCGAGCAAGCTCCTTCGGTTATCCTATTTAAATGCATTCTAGAAGTGGTTCACCGTCGGAGATGCCAAATTCTTGTGGGTTCAGCTAGTTTAAGGAAATTACTTATTTGAACCTTTTTATAATATCAAACTAAGATTTTTATTGATGATCTAAAGTTTCTCATAATTCTTCACCAAGTGACGAGGGCATGAATAAGTACGATACTCGAAACCGATACTACGGTACACCCTAATATTATATAATATATATATATAATATAATCATATATTATAAATAATTATATATATATATATATAATAATATATATAATATTATATATATATATTATTATATATTATATATATATATATAATATATATATAATTATTATATATATAAACCAGTCAACACGGGGTTATACTGGACGATTTTTTGTAGATTACAAAAATATTTTTATATCAATTATATAAAATGGTTAGTAAATAAGATGAAAATTGCCTTTAATCATTGGTCTAATATTTACCTGCTAGTTATTGTCCCAATTTCTGCTGTTTTATCTCATATAGGTCTCGTAATGTGGTAAGTGTGGTAGAAACTTGATGATTGGTAACTTGGAACGGGTGTTGCCAAATCATCCAGGGATCGGCATTTCAAGCTAAAATTCTTTGACAGTAAGTCTTTAAATTTTCTAAAACTATTTCTAGAGTAAGTCTAATCTAAATTAAATTAAATTAAATTAATATTTTTTCTTCTGTTGCCAATTCGTCTACTTCTTGACTCGAGCCTCTTTCTCTTCTTCTATGTACTCTCTCCTCAAATTTCATCCTTCTACAGCTATTTCCCTATTTTAAGGGCTGGCACCCACGTTTACGACAAGGTTAACGCCCATACGGAAAGGGGTTATCCAAATTTTGTGCGGAGAATACGAGCTCTCTACTTCAATATTCTAATGACTATTATTGTGTTTTCTTCGGAGGATCCCCATCTGGGGGGTCCACAGACACCCTTTATGAAAATAAAATCCTCATAATTCTTAAATTTCAACTAGGGATAAAACATATATTTTGACACCAAAATTGTATTATACAAATATTACTAACTCAGCACCGCACACGGTGCAGGCTCCAAATCCGACTCCTCCTTACTTCTTCCTCCTCTATCCAATCTCCAAATGTTCATCCTTCTACGGGCTTTCCTATTTTATTTAATGATAAGTTTGTTTAAAATCTATAATAAGTCCTCAAAAAGAAAATAATTTAGTAGACATATAATGACATTTTACAATATCATGGGTGTGTTCAAGTTACCCCACTGAATGTGTTCCAAATTGCCCCATGGTTAAAAAAAACTTTCAAAAAATAAACCGTTAAAAATAATATTTTTTCAATTATGGAAAAAAAAATACCGTTATATTGACCCTTATCGCTACAATGCAAAATCTTTTGGGGGGGGTCAGATATCCTGACCGCATAAAACGGGGTAAATTTTTCAGGGGTTTTGTAAAAATACGAAAAAATGAAAAACTACACATTTGCATGTAAAACAGGATAGTAAATGTTTGTGTTTTACATTTCATATACCATCTAAAAGAGCATCATTTTACAAACAAAATGAGCCTAAAACCACCTTTTCTACTCCTATTCCAAAATAGTTTTAAGGAGTTATCAACATAACATAGTGTAATTGGTTCAAAAGTGTTCCAAGTCTCATATTCTAAGGTACTTCCGTGTTACGGTAATATATGTATATTTATAGTATTAAATATTATATTATATTTTATATACTATTTATATATATATAATATTTATATATTATTGGTATATTATATATATATTATATATATAAATATTATATATATTATAATATTAAATTATTTACAGAATGGAAGAAATCGTAACGTGTAGTATCTGTGCTCAAGGATTTGAAAGTCTTCATTTCATCCCAAAAATGCTTGAATGTGGACACACATTTTGCTCCCCATGTTTGACCAAACTTTTTCAAAAAAATCCCAGTTGCCCAAATTGCAGAACTGAAATAAAGGGTACTGAAATTTCTCTACCAATAAATTATAACACTCTTAAAGTC
>JABUQX010080032.1:0-15000 GCA_015478945.1 Trachelipus rathkii
CGGAAAACTCTATTGATTTACCTGATTTACTGCTTTAAAGTATTTAATCGTTAATGTTTTCAATAACTTCGCTAACAGTTGCTAGAAGGTATAAAATGAAATGTTTATATATCAAGACCACGCTGTTTTCTTCTACTACAATTATGTTTTAAAAATTATAAATTAAAAAAGTGATTAAGTAAAATAAAAAGATGTCTGTAAATTAGTGTTAATAGTTTTAAATTTGTACATAAAATGTTATTTACATAAAAATGTTAAGTATGAAACATAAAAATGGAATGACTCTAGTATAATATATAATTTTCATTTTCGCGCGGAATATTGCGCCTGCGGGCGCCGCGGCGGCGGGTACGCGAATATGCGCCTGCAAGGCGCACCGCGGCGGGCGGGACTTGGCGGACGCACCTGCGGGTGCAGGGGAGAAGCTAGAATATATATATTATGCGCTGAGGCGCATTGCTGCGCCTTGCTGTCCAATTTATGGACCTAGGAAGACATCAATATCTAGCTCTGTTCTATTATGAAATAGGTTAGAAAAAGGTTAGAAAAATTTAAAAAAATGCTAACTCATAGTAGAAAGAACCCTAGCAACTTATAATATACAACAATCGCAAGTGTTCTATGGGTAACGATGTAAGTGCCTATGGGGAAGGTTAAGTGTCTAGGTGAATGTAAGTGTCAAAGGCACGAGGTACAGCTGTGATGTATAAATGTCATAGTGTGTATTAAGTTCATATGAATGGTGTGTAATAAGTGTCCATAGTAAGCCTAGTGTGTGTCTGTATAAGTGAACATTAGTGAGTTGGTTTATAGGAAGTAGTCATCAGACGTGAATGGTTGTAAAGTACGTGACACTACTAGTGTGTAATAAAGTGTTAGAAAAAGACTATCTCATAGTAGGAAGCATCCTAGCAACTTGTACATATACACCAATCGATCCTCTACCTTAAACCTAGGGTAGACACCCAATTAGGCTATTCCTAGGGCCTAGGAGGCTAGAAAAGGCTTGAAAAAATGGCACTCAGTTGGCACTATGTGGCACTCACTTGGCACTATGTGGCCACTCACTTGGCACTTCATTTGGCGCACTCACTTGGCAACTCTTTGGCACTCATTGGCCACTCACTTGGCACCACCTGCACTGACCCGCAACTCATAGAATAATCATAGAACACTAATAAGAACATCACTAGATACATACGTTCAAGTTAGGCACGAAATATGTGACGGGTGGGCACGAGTGCCAAAAGATTTAGCGTGCGGCCAAAATTGACCTATGGTAATAATGGCAGGTCAAGGACCGAAAATCAATGGTCAAACAAGTTAAGACATCAACAAAAAGGGCTTAAGTCCCTAAAGAGGACAAAAAATTACCGTGGATCAAAATTGACCAATGGTATCTGTCAAGCTTTGGAGAAAAAGTCAGGACAAAAAAAGCGGTAAAGACATCAAAAAAGGGCTAAGCCCCTAAGGTGACCAAAAATTAGGGTGGGCCAAAATTGACCCATGGAAAAACATAGGGTTATCGAAAAAAATTCAGTGATCATAGTGAATGTGGTGTATAAGTGTAAGAAATCTGTGTGGATGAAAAGTAAATTTCTGCAGTGTGTAAGAAATCGGTGTGAGGGTAAGTAAATCTTGTTGTGGTGTGGTGTGTGTGTGTGTGTGTGATGTGTTGTCGTGAGTGTTTGTACGTGTGCTGTGTTGTGGGGTAGCGTGCTCAAAGTTAGGATAGATCCATACATACGTTCAAGTTAGAACAAAATATGTGACGGGTGGGCCACGAGTGGGCAAAAATAGGGGGCCAAAATTGGGACCCATGAGTATTCAGCAAGGTCCAAGGCTTGAAAATATCATGGTTCAAACAAGGTTAAGACATCCAAAAAGGAGGCCTAAGCCCCTAAAGGAAGGCCAAAAATTCCTGGGATCAAACATTGACCATGGCATCTGGCATGCTTTGGAGAAAAGGTCAAGGACAAAAAAGGTAAAGGCAACCAAAAATAGGGCTAAGCACCTAAAGGGTGGCCAAAAATAGGTGGCCAAAATGACCCATGGAAGACCCAAAGGGTTGGTCGAAAATTAGGGTGGACCGTACAACGGTTGCTGACGTAACCGTTCTGGCGCAAACCCTTCTCGAAGGAGTTGCAAAAATCTAGCGCGTTGCCAAAAATAATGAGGGTTTACCAAAAAATTAGGGGGGTCAAAATTGACCCATGGGAGACCAAAGGAGTTGCGAGCGAAAAAGTCTAAGGGCCAAAAAAGCGGCTAGGCTAAAAAGGTCTAGCCCCAAAAAGGTCAAGGGCAGGTAAAAATTTGGGCTCAAAAAAGGTCAAGGCCAAAAAGGTCAAAAAGGTCGCGGTCAAGGGCGGTGTCCGGAATCCCTCTCCTACTACTTAGACCGTTTTCGTTTTTGTCATCTGTGCTTTTGCTCGATAATAATTGCTCACCTAGTTTTAGCACGAATTTCACGTTTAAACGACCACAATTTAAAGCTAGGCTACTTTTGTTTTTAAACAATCCTTCAGGAAATCAACTTGTTGTGAATGGAAAGCACGTGGTTTTGGAATAAACAGAAATAAAAAAAAATAACAACCATGGTTTATGATTAAAAATAGTTTAATCAACTATTTGTGATAGAGTTTATCCATTTGGAAGAAACTAGATTAAAGGCTGATTTTATTTTATGAAACATTCATCAAATCAACGTGACCCATCACGCCGCCATCTTGTTTATTTACATTTATCGTAAGAACGTGCTTAACTTCGCAAGCCACCGGAAAAATATCTACCTTACAGAATTAAGGAAATTCCTTACGCTTGATGAGCATTTTTTTACGAGGCAAAAGTCACAGTGCAAAAACGAAAACGGTTCTAAAGTAGTAGGAGAGGGATTCCGGACACCGGTCCATATTACCTGACCTTGACCTTTTTGCCTTGACCTTTTTGAGCCCAAATTTTTACCCGACCCTTGACCTTTTTGGGGCTAGACCTTTTTAGGCCTAGACCTTTTTTGGCCTAGACCTTTTTCGGCCAACCCTATTGGTCTTCCATGGGTCAATTTGGGCCCCACCCTAATTTTTGGAAACCCTTAATTTTTTCGGCACCCTAATTTTTGCAACCTTCGAAAAAGGGTTGCGCCAAACGGTTGCCGTCAGCAACGTGCTACGTGTCCCCACCCTTAATTTCTCGAACCAACCCTTGGTTCTTCCATGGGTCAATTTGGCCCACCCTAATTTTGGCCAACCCTAAGGGCATAGCCCTATTTTTTGATGTCTTTACCTTTTTTGTTCCTTGACCTTTTCTCCAAAGCATGCCGATGCATGGGTCAATTTTGACCCACGGTTAATTTTTTGGCTCCTTTAGGGGCATATAGCCCCTTTTGATGTCTAACCTTGTTGACCAATGATATCAGCCTTGACCTTCCTGATACATGGGTCAATTTGTCCCACGCTATTTTTTGCCCCACTTCGTGCCCCACCCGTCACATATTTCGCTCCTAACTTGAACGTATGTATGGATCATTCCTACGTTGAACACTACCCCACACACACACACCACCACACCACAGCACACACACACACACACACACACACACCACAACACACCACACACACACACACACAGATACTTTACCCTCAACACACAGACTTTAACTTACAGCACGCAAGATTTACCTATAGCACACCCACAGATTACTTACGACTTGAGGGGTTTACAGGTCACGTCGGAGTTGGTTGGGTACGTACTACTGAAACACTAATCTATTTTCGTAATCAACACACCTAATGGTTTTCCAGAGTGTGTGTGTGTACGAATTTAATGGAAAGAAACCCCACCCTTAATGTTTTGGGTCACCCTTTTAAGGGCCTAAGACTAGCACATTTTTGATCATGGTCACCTACCTAATTTTGTCCCTTGACCTTTTCATCCAAAGCTTGACAGAACATCAGCCAATGGGTCCAATTACTTGACCCACAGGAATTCTTGTCCTTCCTTTAGGGACTTTGCCCTTTTTTGATGTGTCTTAACCTTGTTTGACCATGATATTCGGCCTTGACCTTGCCATATACCATGGGGTCAATTTTGACCCACGCTATTTTGGCCACTCGTGGTCCACCCGTCACATATTTCGTTCCTAACTTAACGTATTGTATCTAGTGATGTTCCTATTAGTTTCTATGATTATTCATGAGTCCGGTCAGTGCCAGGTAATGCAATGAGTGCCAAGAGGCCCAAAAGAGTTGCAAGTAGCAGTGCCACATGATGCCAATGAGTGCCACATAGTGCCAAGTGAGTGCCACATAGTGCCAAACGAGTGCCACTTTTTTTCAAGCCTTTTCTAGCCTCCCATGAGCCTAGATTAGCCCTAATATGGGTGTCTACCTCTAGGTTATAAGGTATGAAGAATCGATTGGTGTATATTACAGTGCTAGGATGCTTCCTACTATGAGATAGTCTTTTCTAAACACTTATACCACACTATATAACACTACTAATTACACACATTTCACTATAGACACTTATACACACTATGTCCCTTATAGACACTAACACTATGACACTTATACACACAACATCACATGACACATAATACACACTTGACAAATTTATACAACACTTAACACGCGTCCATTGACACTACATCACCCAAGACACATTACACTTCCCATAGGCACTTACACTTACCCCTAATAGACACTGCGATGATTGATAGTAATAAAGTTGCTAGGATGTTCCTGACTATGAGTTAGCATTTTCTAACATTCTAACCTTTTCTACCCTAAATCATAGATAGACCTAATATTGATGTCTTCCCCTAGGTCCATAATGGACAGGCAAGGCGCAGCATTGCGCCCTCAGCGCACAAGACAGTCAACCCCGCACCGCAGTGCGCCCCGCACGCTCCCCGCCCGCGCGTGCGCCCGCAGGCGCAATATTTTCCGCGTTACCCGCCCGCCGCCGCGTGCGCCCGCAGCGCAATATTCCCGCGCGAATGGAAAATATATATATATTTACTACGAGTCATTCATTTTATTTCATATTAAAAACATTTTATTAAAAACATTTCCGCGAACCTAAAACTGTAAACTCATTACAGACATCTGCTTTATATTTTACTTATACTTTTTAATTATAAATTTTAAAATGTATGTAAGAGAAAAAAAACCCAGAGTGTCTGATATATAAAACATTCATTTTTACTACAACTTAGAAAATTTTTTATTAAAAACATATTAACATTACAACCTATTAAAGCAGTAAATCGTAAAAATCATAGAGTGTTACCTCAACACCTTAAGGCGCATTTAGTATGCTTTTGTTTTACGGCATTTACTGCTTTAAACTCAGTAAACTATTACACTTATATGTTTTACTGCTTAAACTCACATATTTATTAAAATTACATACCTTAAGCAGTTAAATCAGTCAAATCAAATACAGGATGCTACAATAGCAACAAGGGCGTTAGTATGCTTTTTTTACTTGCTTTACTGCTTTAACTTCATGTTTTAACTGCTTTAACTCATGTTTTTACTGCTTTAACTCACATATTTATTAATATTTTACATACCTTTAAGCAGTAAATCAGTAAATCTAGAGTGTTACATAGCAACAAGGGTTAGTATGGCTTTGTTTACTGCTTTACTGCTTAACTATGTTTTTACTGCCTTTAACTCAGTTTTACTGCTTTAAACTCATATTTTTACTGCTTTAACTCATAAAATTAATAAGATTCACATTTCTTGAAAGTGATAAAAAAAAATCGATCAAATGTGAAGCGCTAAATCTTCAATGATTAGTAGGCTTTTGTTTTACTGTTTTACTGCTTTAACTGATATGTTTTACTGCTTTAACTCAAACTGTTTTATGCTTAACTCATATATTTATTAACTCATTACATACCTTAAGCAGTAAATCAGTAAATCATAGAGGTGTTACATAGCAAAGGGTTAGTATGCTTTTGTTTACTGCTTTACTGCTTACTCATTTTTACTGCTTTAACTCATGTGTTACTGCTTTAACTCATATCATGTTTTACTGCTTAACTCATTATGTTTTACTGCTTTAACTCATATATTTATTTAACATTATGTTTTATTTAAATAGAAAACGGAGGAAAAATTAGTAAAGGAGAAACTAAAATAAATTTTTTTTAATGTTTTTTATTATTTTATTTTATTTTTATCACTATGTTAGATTTTTTTATGTGACTGGAGAACTATTGTTAGAAATATTTAGAACACACATACACCACACACACACGCACACCCACACACACACACACACACACAAACACACCAACACACACACACATTTAGAGCACACATTCACTATGACACATACACACATTTTCACTATGACACTACATTTACCATAGACACTTACATTTACTCTTATACACACGCGGTCACACGCACACACACACACACACACACACACACACACACACACACACACACACACACACACACACACACTTACACTTACACACACACTCACTAACACACTGTATACACACATTCACTATGACACTTAACATTACCAGTAGACACTTAACATTTACACTGACACACACCACACAGATTTACTTAACTTCACACACAGATTTATTACACACACAGATTTACTTTACACTCACACACAAATTTACTTACACTCACACAACAGGGAAAAGATTTACTTACACGCACACAGATTTACTTACAACACACACAGATTTACTACACACACAGATTTACTTACACACAAGAGTTTACTACACTCACACACAGATTTACTTACACCACACACACACAACGCACACTCACTTACACATATTACGTATAATTTATTAATATAAATTAGTTATAATATATTATATACAAACACACACACACACACTTCAAATAACAAAATTATTGTTTCTTAAAACTTTTTATAGGGCATAAATCAATCAGTTATGCTTGCTTAAAGAATTATTATTAACTGTTAATACTTTTGTTTATAAATTTTAGAACTATCAAGTTTTAAAATAAACTTTTACTAAAATTTTTATGAAATTTTATTAAAAAAACATATATTTTACTTTACCTTTAAAGCCAATAAATCAGTAAGGTCCAGCCCCTAGCGTCCTCTACACAAGCATTTGCCACGAGATTTGTTGAGTCTAATTCTGGACTATTCTTTCACATTCATCTTTTTCCATGTATGAAGTATAAAAAAACCAAAATAAGTTCTTCTCTGCTAAAATAAACATGTATTATATTAAAATCTTTCTAAGTTCTTATTTAAAATAACAATTATCCACTTACATTTATATTATTCGCTCGAGTTAACTAAAAAATTTCAAAGTTTTTTGAAATAATTCGGATTTTCTTTATTATTATGTATTATTATTACTATGTACATTGACAATCCCATCACGAGAAAACACAACAAACACCCGCACTCCTTACAGATACGAAAAAGACCTCTCTCTGTAAAATGTTTTGAAATAATACTTTAGGCCTAAATTAGGATAATCCTTTTTGTAGCCCGGGGGCGATTTAGGCCTAATTCCAGTGGTCAAAAATATATTTCAAACTGACCTTTTCTGTAAAATGTGGTGCAATAATTACGTTAGGCCTAAATTTAGGCCTAAAGTATTTAGGATAAGCCTTTTGTATCCCATGCTGATTTAAGCCTAAAATTACCCCCCCCCCCCCCAAGGGGTTTTGTCCAAAAGGTAATCCCAGTATAGACAAGAATCATGTGTTATTATTTATTATTTTTATAAATATATTCAAACTCTAAAACATGCTGGATCGGTAAGATCCTTTAAACAGGTTAGAAGGGAATGTTTTCCTTACTTGTGATAGGTCGGAGTTTAATCCTGAATCTCTAATGGGACCTCGTATGTGCATTGGTCCGAGAATTATATTTATCGTCTTTTGAAATTTAACTTATGTTCTTTAAACTTGTATTGAGCAGGTGTAGTGTTTTATTATCTTTTAGGACCCCAACTTATTTTAAAAAATCATAGTATTTAGCTGTAAGCGGTGCATAAGTATCTGATTGTATTAAAAGTGTTTATTATTACTAAGTGTTATATCATATTTATAATAAATACTTACTTTGAGGAATAATTATTAATTTCACTAGAATAGATATAATAAATTCACTAGATTTATAGTAGATCACGTGAAAGCAAAACGCAAGACGCCCGCAAGCGCGACCCGGTGCGGAACCAGCCGCAGGAAGTCTCTTGGATGATCTTTACGCGAACTGAGATGTTGTGGACTTACATAGTCAGCGACTTTTGTTAAACTTTCATTACATAGTTTGACGAACTACAAAAATAAGGAAATATTATTATGAATCGTTTCATTTTATCTACCCAGTTGAACATTTTTAATTTTTATTTATTGAAAATACCATTTCACTGTAAAGTTTCTTGAAACCTTAAGTGTGTAATGAAGATTTTGTTTCGTGGAAAAGTGGACTGAGCATTTCCTTCAAAGTTATAATTCCTTGAGGGAAATAGAACAAAAAGTCCGGCTGTGACGTATGCCATGTTCCTCTTTGTGGTAGGCCTTTAAGATCTTATTACCTTTAAGCGAATGTAAACAAGTTTTTATATGCCTTAAAGTTACACCTATATACGACGTAGAGTTAATGGTATAGAAGTTATCCCATTCCCTCCCTTTTCAAGGTATGTTTTTACGGTTTTAATCTTCTCTATGTATAAGTTATGAAAAAAGTTGTTTAATCTAAAATATTATTACATAACTACTATATTAATTAATTAAATACACAATGTGTGTACATGCATAATAAACTTCCCCTCATTGTACAAACCGCAATTTCTCTCTATTCATTTCCAGTATGGGTATCATATCATTATACTTCAAAATTACATCGAAGTATGTAAGTTCATAGCTCTTCCTATATCAGATGTTCGTATGCCTCGGCAACCATCGAAATATCTCCCTGGTTTGTAATAAACACTGATATACCAGGACTTTAAATAAACTAATGCGATTGAACACATGTTATAAGGTTCGTAAATATACCTTGATACAGTACACAAAATAATATTATACATACTGAATGGGACGGTGTCCAAAAGATATCATCCTTTAGGATGTATGCCCTACCACTTTGAAATACAACGCTCCATATTTTCGCGACCGCGTAGTAATATTACGCCGGCGGGTTCATGCGTCGGTTCCGCCCCGGGTCGCGCTTGCGGGCGCTCTTGCGTTTTGCTTCACATGATCTACTATAAATCTAGTGATATATATTTATTATCTATTCTAGTGAAATGAATGATTATTCCTAAATGTAAGAATATATTTTAAATATGATAAATACTTAGTAAAAATAAAAACAGCTTTTAATACAAATCAGATAACTTATTGCCACCGCATTAACAAGCTTTAAAATGACATGATTTCTAAAATGAGTATGGGCGTCTAAAAAGATAAATAAAAACACACCACTGCTCAAAATACAAGTTTAAAGAACAAGTTAATTTTCAAAAGACGATAAAAAAATTCTCGACCAATCATCACATACGAGGTCATTTAGAGATAAGGATTACTCCGACCAATCACAAGTAAGGAAAACATTTCCTTCTTACCTGCTTAAAGGATCTTACCGATCCAGCATGTTTCAGTTTGAAATATATTTATAAAAATAATAATAATAACAATGATTCTTGTCTATACTGGAATTACCTTTTGACCTGGTATTAGGCTTAAAGGCAGCCCGGGGATACAAAAAGGATTATCCTAAATTTCGGCCTAAATTTAGGCCTAACGTAGTTATTGCACAACATTTTACAGAAAAAGGTCAGTTTGAAATAAACTTTGACCTGGAATTAGGCCTAAATCACCCCGGGCTACAAAAAGGATTATCCTAAATTTAGGCCTAAAGTATTATTTCAACACCTTTTACAGAGAGAGGTCAGTTTCGTATCTGTAAGGAGTGCGGGTTGTTGTGTTTTCTCGTGATGGATTGTCAATGTACATAGATAATAATAAATAATAATAATAAAGAAAAATTCCGAATTATTAAAAACTTTGAAATATTTTTAGGTAACATCGAGCGAATAATATAAAGGTAAGTTAATTTAATTTTATTTTTAAATAAGAACTTAGAAAGATTGAATAAAATACATGTTTATGTTAGCAGAGAAGAACTTATTTTTTATTTTTTACTTATACATGGCTAAAGATGATGTAAAGCAGTAAGTCAAAAGAACAAAACGTGGCATAGCCATTGGTGTGTAGAGGGACGCTAGAGGGCTGACCTTACTGATTTATTGGCTTAAGGGTACGTAAAATATATGATTTTTAATAAAATTCATAAAAAATTTTAGTAAAAGTTATTTTAAAACTTGATAGTATAAAAATTTATAAACAAAAAGTATAAACAGTTAATAAAAATCTTTGTTCAAAAGATAATGATGATTTATTATAGAAGTTTTAACAAACTTTGAAATAATTTTAGTGTATATTTGCATGAGTAATATAAATGTACGTGTTTAATAAAACATAAAATGTTATTAATAAATTAATACGTTATATGTGTAAGTGAGTGTGCGATGTGTGTTGGGTGTGTGTGTGATGTGTGTGTGTGATCATCATGTGTGTAAGTAAATCTGCATGTGTAAGTGTAAGTAAATCTGTGTTGTGTAAGTAAATCTGTGTGTGTAAGTAAAATCTGTGTGTGTGTAAGTAAAATCTGTGTGTGATGTAAGTAAACTGTGTGACGTGTAAGTAAATCGTGTGTGAGTGTAAGTAAATCTGGTGTGAGTGTAAGTAAATCTCCGTGTGTAAGTAAATCTGTGTGTGAGTGTAAGTAAATCTGTGTGTGTGTGTGTGTGTAAGTGTAAATGCTAAGTGTCTATGGTAAATGTAAGTGTCATAGTGAATGTGTGTATAAAGTGTCATAGTGAATGTGTGGATAAGTGTGTGTGTGTTTGTGTGTGGTGTGTGTGTGTGTGTGCGTTGTGACCGCGTGTGTATAAGTGTAGATGTAAGTGTCTATGTAATGGGTAAATGTAAAGTGTCATAGTGAATGTGTGTTTAAGTGTAAGTGTGTGTGTGTGTGTGTGTGTGTGCTGTGTGTGTGTGTGTGTGCTGTGTTGCGTTGTGTGTGTGTGTGTATGTGTGTTCTAAATTAATAATAACAATAGGCATGAAGTAAATAACACTAAGTATATAATAAAAAATTAAAATAAATAATAAAAATACAATAAAAATAATAATAAAAATAAATAAAAATAATAATAAAATAAATAAAAAGTATTAAAACAAAATAGAAAAAACATAATGTAATAAAATATATGATTAAAGAGTAAAACATATGATGTAAAGCCAGTAAAACATATGAGTTAAAGCAGTAAAACATGAGTTAAAGCCAGTAAAGTATAGTTAAACAGTAAAGCAGTAAAACAAAAGCAACTAATCCCTCCTGGTGTTAGTGAATGGGTGGTTTGATTTACTTGATTTACTGCTTTAACAGCTATGTAATGTTAATAAATATAGAGTTAAAGCAGTAAAAACATATGAGTTAAAGCAGTAAACATGAGTTTAAAGCAGTAAAAACAGTAAACAAAAGCATTGACTAATCCCCTTTAGGAGGATGAATGGATGGTAGTTGATTTACTGATTTACTGCTTTAAAGGTATGTAAGGTTAATAAATATATGAGTTAAATAAAGCAGTAAAACATATGAGATAAAGCAGTAAAACATGAGTTTAAAGCCAGAAAAGCAGTAAAACAAAAGCATACTAAACCCCTGTTGCTATGTAACACCTCTATTGATTTACTGATTTACTGCTTAAGGTATGTAAATTTTAATAAATTATTGTGAGTTGAAAGCAAGTAAGAACATATAGTTAAAGCAGTTAAAACATGAGTTAAAGCAGTTAAAGCAGTAAAAACAAAAGCATACTAAACCCCTTGTTGCTATGTAACACCTCTATTGATTACTGATTTTACTGCTTTAAGGGTATGTAATTTTAAATAAATATTTGAGTTAAAGCAGTAAAACATATTAGTTAAAAGTGTAAAACATGAGTTTTAAAGCAGAAAGCAGTAAAAACAAAGCATACTAATCCCTTAGGTGTTAGTATGCACCTCTATTGAATTACTGATTTACTGCTTTAAGGTATGTAATGTTAATGTTTTTTAATAAAATTTCGTACATTGTAGTAAAATTAAAATGTTATATATCAGACACTACGTTTTTTTCTTCTTACATACAATTTTTAAAAAAATTTTTATAAATTAAAAAAGTATTAAGTAAAATTTAAAAAAAGATGTCTGGAAGAGTTACGTTGTTAGGTTCGCCAAAATGTTTTAATAAAAATGTTAAGTATGAAATTAAAAATGAATGACTCTAGTATATATACTTATATATTTCATTCGTGCGGGAAATATTGCGCCTGCGGGCGCGCCGCGGCGGCGGGTACGCGGAAATATTGCGCCTGCGGGCGCACGCGGGCGGGCGGGGACGTGGCGGGGCGCACCTGCGGTTGCGGGTTTGACTGGCTTTGCGCGGAGGGCGCATGCTGCGCTGGTGTTCCAATTATGACCTAGTGGAAGACATCAATATTAGCTCTGTTCTATGATGTAGGGTAGAAAAGGCTAGAAAAGGTTAGAAAATGCTAACTCATAGTAGGAAACATCCTAGCAACTTATAATATACACCAATCGCAAGTGTCTATGGTAAGTGTAAGTGCCTATGGGGGAAGTGTAAGTCTATGGGTTGAGATGAAGTGTCAATGACGAGTTGTAAGTGTGTATATTTCATAGTTGTATCAAAGTCATAAGTGAATGTGTGTGTATAAGTGTCAAGTGTATGTGTGTATAAGTGACATAGTGTGTATAAGTGTCATAGTGAATGTGTGTATAAGTGTATGTGTGTATAAGTGTTAGAAAAAGGACTAACTCATAGTAGGAAGCATCCTTGCAACTTGTAATATACACCAATCGATTCCTCATAACCTTATAACCTACGGGTAGACACACCCCATATTAGGGCTATTCTAGCTCAGGGGAGGCTAGAAAAGGCTTGAAAAAAATTGGCACTCAGTGGCACTATGTGGCACTCACTTGGCCACTATGTGGCACTCACTTGGCACTCATTGGCACTCACTTGGCACTCATTGGCACTCACTTGGCACTCACCTGGCACTCACCCGGCACTCATAGAATAATCATAGAACACTAATTGAACATCACTAGATACATACGTTCAATCTAGGACAAATATGTGACCGGTGGGACACGAGTGGCCAAAATTAGCCGTGGAAAATTGACACATGGTATATGGCAAGGTCAAGGCCGAAATATCATTTGGTCAAACAAGGTTAAGCTTAAAAAAAAAGGGTTAAGTCCCTAAAGGAAGGACAAAAATACCGTGGGTCAAATTTGACCCATGGTATCTGTCAAGCTTTGGAGAAAAGTCAAGGACAAAAAAAGGTAAAAACCTATCAAAAAAGGCTAAAGCCCCTAAAGGGTGAGCAAAAATTAGGGTGGCCAAAATTGACCCATGTGAAAAAAAAAGGGTTGATCGAAAAAATTAGTGTCATAGTGAATGTGTGTTATAAGTGTAAGTAAATCTGTGTGAGTGAAGTAAATCTGCGTGTGTAAGTAAATCTGTGTGTGAGTGTAACTAAATCTGTGTGTTGGTGTGTGTGTGTGGTGTGTGTCTGTGTGTGTGTGTTGTGTGTGTGTGGGTAGGTGTTCAAGGTAGGATAGATCCATTAATACGTTCAAGTTAGGAACGAAAAATGTGACGGGTGGGCCACGGAGTGGGCAAAAAATTTTAGCGTGGGCCAAAATTGACCCATGGTATCAGGCAAGGTCAAGGCTTGAAATAGTCAATGTCAAACAAGGTTAAGACATCAAAAAGGGGCTAAGCCCCTAAAGAAAGGCCAAAAAAAATTACCGTGGTCAAAAAATTGGACCCATTGGCATCTGGCATGGCTTCGAAATATCATGGTCAAACAAGGTATAGACATCAAAAAATAGGGCTAAGCACCTAAAGGGTGGCCAAAAATAGGGGGCCAAAATTGACCCATGGAAGACCAAAGGGTGGTCGGAGAAATTAGGGGGACACGTACCACGGTTGCTGAACGCAAACCGTTGGCGCAACCCTTCTTCGAAGGGTTGCAAAAATTAGGGTTGCCGAAAAAATTAGGGTTGCCAAAAAATTACGGTTGCCAAAAAATTAGGGGGGGTCAAAATTGACCCATGGAAGACCAAAGGGTTGGCCGAAAAAGGTCTAGGCCAAAAAAGGGCTAGGCCTAAAAAGGTCTAGCCCCAAAAAGGTCAAGGCCCAAAAAGGTCAAGGGCAGGTAAAAATTTGGGCTCAAAAAAGGTCAAGGCCAAAAAGGTCATAAAGGTCAAAAAGGTCGCGGTCAAGGGCGGTGTCCGGAATCCCTCTCCTACTACTGGTCTAAATAAAAAGCAAAGAAAATACTAAAATTCATTCTATCTTAAACGCTTCGTATTATTACTATCATGATCAAAGGAGATAGAACTAAAGAAATTAGTCCCAGGTAAAGTATTAGTGGGCTCGCTACATCTATTTATCGCAAGCCCACTTATACTTTACTTGGAACTAATTTCTTTATTTCTATCTCATTTAATCATAAAATTGTGGGTCTAAGGTCCCGCATACACAAGCCTTTGTTATTTGTTCTGATTGGAAGTTTTCCCAATGAAGAAATCACTTTTCTCTGTAAATTTTATAGCTTTAGCCTTTATGCCCCTAACTTTTTTAATGAACTTGTTTATTCGTTTCTCGATAACACACCACCCTAAAACTACTGCATAGGATGTTCCTAAACTTCCTGTTTATTGCTTCGGCTTCCCTACATTGGCCCCTATCCAAGCATCTTCACTTTCAGATTAGAAACATTCTTAGAACAAAAACTTTCCACAATGCAAAATTCTTATATCTTTTTATTAACAACAACTCAATTGCGCTTCTTTAAGATTAAAAGGAAAGCATCCATGAACT
>JABUQX010080032.1:22500-27500 GCA_015478945.1 Trachelipus rathkii
AGCGTCCACAAAATGCCCCCTTGTTTGCCACTCCCCCCTGTTAATTGGCGGCAGTAATGAAGAGAGAACTAAAAGAATACGGGGTGACGAATTCTACCTCTGACTTTAAAATATGGTAACCTGCTAATCTTTGCCACCCCTTTGGTCAATGGTTATTTCTTTTAGAGCTGTCTGGTCCCAGTTTTAGTTGCGCCCGGCGGGCCCTGCTTGGAGAAGCGGAAGCTCAATTAATTAGGATGTTATGACCAGATTAAACCAAAAAAATTTTTATTGAGGGAACTTGATGTATTAAATAGAGGAGGTTTTATAGTAAAAAACATGTTTTTAGGGCTTTGACACTCAGTCATTTGGGTTTTCTATCCCACAAATAAGAAGTATTTTTCCCTATAGGACCAATTTTAAAGAACAAATTGCATCAATGGATTTTTGAAGCGTGGTAATTATTTTGCGAAGATTCTTAACCATCAATCGGGATTTTTCAACCGGCCCAAATATGGTCCTTATATTTTTTACGACGTTTTGGATACGCCCAAGTACCTTTCTTTTAATCCTAACGGATTCACGACCTTTCCTAAAGGATTTTTGAGACTTGATGTCTTAAATTGTGGCGTTTGAAAGTCCCCAAAATCTTTCCTATACGGGTCCATTCGTCTTTATTGCTTTAAAAGCGCACAACGAAACTTTCTTAAAATTTAAGAACCAGGATGCTAGAACCTTCTACTTTTTTATGTCCCATAAGGTCCAAGGTCATCCTGTTTTAAGAGCCGAAGGCTGAAACTTTTCCATTTTTATGTTGGTTTCTTCTTTGATATCAAGTTTCTTCCTTTCAGCCAACTATTACCTTATCCTTTTAGAAAGAACCCCAACGTTTTTTCAATTTTAATGGCTAGTGACGAAATTCTTCCTGTTTAAAACTAGGACTTTTTTCTTTTAAGCACTCAAGGTTTTTTTTTCGTTTATCTCAGCCATTAACTTTCTCTGTTTCTAACGACACAAATCATTTTCCTTCTAGTCCCCCTCAACAACCGTTCATTTTATATTTACTTAGACACTTTTCTGTTCTCAGATACTCCTTTTTACACCCCCTATAATACCTTGTTCAAATTCATTGCTCACATATTTTTTGAGCTACTCAACTTATTTTTAAATAGATGTTCCCATTACTTTTTTAACCACACTTGATTATAGCATTAATCACGTGCATGGCAGTACTTGGGCTAATTGTCATGTAGCCTGACATAAAGGAAGATGTCGAGAAACTATAGTTTGGCTAATAGTAGAGTAAGTATAGTTTATTATAGTATAGAAAGGTTTTTTCTTTTGTGTTGCCAAAGCTCGAATACTTATATATACGAATAGGGCTAGCCCTATTCCAAAATTATTTGATTTCGTTTTCTTTTCTGCCTAATTTAGTTTATTTTTTATTTTCATTGATATTTGGAATATGATGGGATACTTGCATGAAGTTTTATTTTAATCATTTACTATTTAATTATGGTTAATAAACGTTTATTCTTTTATATTTTATTTTTATTTTTCATCTATTTATCTTTATGTTTTCATTTTTGTTTTTGTTTTATTAATTTTTATTTAGTATCAACTTTAAAAACTTTTAAAATTTTTATTTTTACTTAAAATCAACTATCATTTTATTCCCACACGCACAATTAGACCAGATTTCATAAGAAAAAAATTAATCACCAAGTACCATGGTCTTCATTTTCATAATATATAACCAAACGCTTAATACTTTATCCAGAAATTCAATTACCAAAATCCTTTCCCTTATCCATAAACATGCGCCTATCACATTATTTTAACCTGATTTTCGTGCTTGGACCTTCCTAAGCATTTTAACATTTACATCCCGTTTTCCTCTCTTTTGAATGCCAACTTGATTTATTTATTTTTTTTGTAAACTTTTATCACTTTGGAAGTTAGTAGTAAACAAAGCAATTGTTAAATTTTATTTTTATTTCCATTACCTATTTTTATTTCAATTCATCGTATTTGCATTTTTCATTTTATTTTTATATATTACTTAAAATCACTAGATCATTAGATATTTTTATCATAAATCACTTTACTATGCAGGCACACCTCATTTCTCCTCCTCAACCATCTATACACAAAATAATAATTCACACTAGTCCTGAATTACATATATGTACTTAATCAGTCAGGCACATAACGAAGCCCTACCCTTATCCACGCACAAACGAGTATTCAAAGTATTAAATCTGATTTTATGCACGGACCCTCATAAATATTCCACAAATGCACATTTTTTTAGAGAAATTTAACCTCTCTTTCAATATATCGATTCAAAAAAGCACATTTAGATAACTTTTGAACTAAAACAGCAGTGAGGCATTATTGCAAATATCAAGTGATAGCCTAATACTCAACCACTTTTTAGATACTGAGACTTACCACTGTATGTTTATAAGAGATCCACCATTCACAAACTTTTATTAAGTACATTTTATCAATGATGGTAAAATATTTACCGATTTTTATCCGTTTTTTAACATTGATTGATGAAAATATCTGTGACTTTCGGAAGAAACAGGCTCCTGCCTACATCACACTATATTAATCATTATTTTTTATTATCGTTATTTATATATTAATTATTATTATTATTATTATTATTTATTATATATTATTATTATTATTATTCATTATTATTATTATTAATATTATTATTATTATTATTATTGATTATTTATTATTATGATTATTATATTATTATTATTATTCATTATATATTTTTATATTATTATTATTATTATTATTATTATTATTATTAAATTATTATTATTATATTATTATTTATTATTATTATTATTATTATTATTATTATTATTATTATTATTATATTATTTATTATATTATTATTGTTATAATTATAATTATTATTATTATTATTATTATTATTATTATTATTATTATTATTATTATTATTATTATTATTATTATTATTATTATTATTATTATTATTATTATTATTATTATTATTATATTATTATTATTATATTATTAAGATTATATTATTATATTCATTATTGATTATTATTATTATTAATTATTATTGTCTATTAATAATATTATTGATTATTATTTTTATAATTATAAATTATAAATATGTTATTATTATTAAAATAATTATTATTATTGATAATTATTATTTTATTATTATTATTCATATTATATTAATATTATTATTACTAGCCTGTTATTATTAATTATTATTATACACTGTTACAAAGGAAAAATGCTTCAAGCATGAAAATCCATAATTTACTCATTTTAGTCTAAAGAAAGGGAATATGATCATTAAAAATACTCTAATAGCTCTAGTTTTAAAGAAATAGGCTTTCCGATGATGACGTGAAGAGCATATTTTCCGATACGTCAAAGATAGGGTTACATAAAATGCGACTGCCTGTGGAAATTTTGTGTTTAAAATAAGATTAGGAAACCTAACTGCAGCTAAACCACATGTCTATTTTGTGTTACTCTTCTCGTAGTTATCCTGATAGGTGGTTGGTTGTTTGATATTATATTTATATATATTATATATATATTATATATAATATATATATATATATATATTATATATATATTATATATATATATATATATATTATATATATATATATATTATATATATATATTAATATATATATATATATATTTCAATATATATATATAATACTATATATATAATAATATATATAATATTATATATATATATATATACTATATATATATATATATAGTATATATATATAGATATATATATATATATATATATATGTTATATGTATATAAATATAATTATATATATAATATATTATATATAATTATATAATATATATATATATATATATATATATTATATATATATATATATATATATATATATATATATATATATATATATATATATAACGTTGAATAAATGAAGTAGAGAACGTGCATGGATTAAAACAGACGCTTTGGTGAGAAAGATCTGGAACATCGTGGGACTCTTGAAAGTGGGTAGAAATGAGTAAGTGCAATTAAACTAAAGATGGACACTTCATATGGCACAGAACAAGCAATGAAGCTCTTATATGAGTTGTTTGCAAAGAAATCTTTTCCAGCCTAATGTGAAAGTGATTGTGTATAGAAGAAGGAATAGGATTTGATATAATACTTTAAGAAGGTGAATAACCTCGTATTTTGTCGTGGCGGCGTGAATGGTTGGGTGACCTTGTAAATTTAGTGTACATTCCAAAAGACTGGAGACTCTTTATAGACTTCTCAAAATTCAGTTTAAAAGTTATTTTCCTGCAGAATATTAATTCGTTTCCTTCTATTTTTGCAGGCCATGCTGCCCATAAGAAGCAAACATGAAACAGGAAAATAATTCTGAAATCAATCATGTATAAAGACCACCAATTGCTTATCGGTAAAGACCTAAAAGTCACAGGGATACCACTATACCACTACATGCATCAGGGAACACAAGGCACTGCTGTTTCCTTTGGTAATGGGAAAGTAGTACAAAGATATTGCACTACAAGAAAAAAACCTGGTCAGCGATGAGTTTGTGCCCTGGGATTAAAAATGTACAACAGAGCCCTCTAGTTAAACAAAATAACATTTTCTACCTCCTCTACACATCAAACTGAAAAAAAATTAAGAATTTTTTGAAAGAGATGAATAAGGATGAAGAGGAGTACATGTAATTGAGAGAGAAATTTTCACTGCTGAGTTACGCCAAAATTAAGAAGGGATTTTCTTTGATTCCAACACTCGTAATCTTCTCAATGGCGAAACTTTCAGACAGATCTTCAATGCTAACAAGAAAGCAGTCTTGGAAGCATTTGAAATCGTTGTTGATGGTTTTCGCGGCAACAAAAGGGTAGAAAACTATATTGAAATTGTCAACAAACTTTTAGATAAGTTTCATATGATTGGTTACAACATGTTAAAAATCCACTTTCTCG
>JABUQX010080033.1:0-7500 GCA_015478945.1 Trachelipus rathkii
TATCAGAGTACAGTATTGAAATTTGGTAATTTTTGGTGCAAAATGATACCGACTCTCAGAGTAAGTTTTTATTAATAAATTTAATTTGTATATGAATTGAATTATTAGATTAAATTATAGTATATTATTTTACTATAATTTAACAAAAAATAAGATGGTCATGCAATCACGACTCTCTCAACTACGATTTCAGACCAACCACTTCGCGAATACATTCATTTGCACCTTTTATAAATACTGCCACAAAGTGGCAGATGGAGTAAATATAGAAAAATTTATATATATTAAATTCCACACCCAAAGGAAACCACAACAGAAAAAATATAATTTGTTTTCCGTAAGTTTTGGTGAAAGAAATATAGTATAAGTATACTCTTTATTCGCCAGTGAACCACGTCCGAGGAGGAGGATGAAAAGCTAAAAAATGACCCATACGCAGTGACAAAATATGACTCTCAAGTCCCTTGCACACTCGAATCTCAGAAAACAACCTTCTAAAAACTTAACAAGGGAAGGTGGGTTTACATTGTAAACGGGGGGTTAAGTCTCAGACGTTAACCATGCTCCCACTCCACCAGCAACATTTAGTCAAGGACTTATGATAGTACCTACCACGGACGCCCCCTTCCCAGAGGGACTTCCATTCCAGGACCACTGCTTTTTTTTTTTTTTTTTTTTTTATTATTTTATTGAAGGCTTTCCTTCAATTTTTTCCTACATCAAAAGGTTTAGTCTTTTTTACCTTTGTTCCTAACAATTTTCGGTATGTATTATGAGATGAATATGCAAGGCTTTCGAAATCATACCCTAAAACGTTGTTGGGATCAAATAATAACCCTCCATCCAAGGGACGAACGCGATTAACTTTTGAAATAAGAAGTATAAGTAAGAAAATTTAATAGATTATTTTTAATGTTCAATAGTAAGAGAAATTAATGTTAAGTTTATAAAATGTGCTCAAAATCGTCAGTAAGTGATTGACGTCGAAGTTTAATTCCAAATGAATACACTTTTGATCGACGTTAGCCAGGTTGTTGCCTACAAATGGTTCTTTGAGGAGGAAGTTCCAAATGAACGAAATGACTCTTCTTTCCGTGAAGAATCATAATATATTAAAAAATAAGTTAAAAGGGGGAGTACAAATGAACGATTACAACGACTAAGTTTGCCCTTTTATCGGGCAGAGAAAAACCGAAAAAGTACAATGACATTCTGTAAAAGGAAATTCTTCAGCTGCACTGCCACCTAAACTAATCCACACATTTTAATATGTTTAAATTTTTGAATAATATATAAACTTACACCAACCATTGACGAGGAGGTGAAGTTAAAAAAAAATTCCAAATAGAAGATACTATAAGACTTCCTTATATGGGAAGAAGAATTTCAAAGTGAGAGTTCTCACAAGTCTCAAACAGAGACAATATAAATTGTTTAATAAAATGATTTTTTAAATTGTTACAAATTTTTTAAAGAGGAGGGGGGGAACACCTCCCATATCCCCAAGTCTCAGTTGAGACAATATAAATTGTTCAAAATAAATTTTATAATAGGTGATTGTTTCACCAACCTCCGCAGAGGCAAGAGAAGGGGTGGGGGGAACACCTCCCCTATCCCCAAGTCTCAGTTGAGACAATAAGAGAATGAACTTTTTTTTAAAACAAATTTTTAATGGTGCGCATTATTGTACAGCTCCCCCTCACCTTCGGCACCTACGAGAGAAGGAGGAGAAAAACTTTAAAACTAAATATGTGATTAGTTGGACAGTTGTCTTCTTAGAAATATATTATACTGTTGCTAAAGCCACTACGGTATTTTTATCCCTAAATAATTAATCTTTTTATATTGGGGTGCCTCTTAAAAGTTCTCAGCCGAGACATAAATTTCAAAAAAGACTAATACTAACTTAAACCCTAACTTAACTAAGGAAGGGGTGCAAAACCCAAGAGCAAAAAAAAAAGAACAAAAAGAACAAAAAAAAAATCTGCTATATACAAAAAATATGAGAAGGTACTTTGCCACAGTACCAGTTTGACAAAATAGAGGGGGGGGTAGATAGAATTTGATAAGTGGCTTCAAACCCTATCCCCCTCTGGTTAATCGAATTTATTTAAGGTCCGTTCACAAAGTTCCCGGACAAGGGTGGTTTTTTGTAAGTCAAGTTTTGACTTACTTTGTGATAAAAAAGTATTATTAGAGAAAGAGGAGGGATCATACCCCATAGTTATAGGGTCTCCTGTTCCTCAGAGGGGCATATAACTCTGTCATTTCAAAGATAGCATGTTTAATAGGTGAGTATTAGATGAGAGAAAATCAAGTTCTAATCTATATATATTACTCTACATCACCTGTATTAAGGTGGTTAATATAAATGGATGGGATGGTCATTGTTCAAATGAGACACCTTTCCTTCCTTTTTATGGAGTGACTTCTCTTTGGTAGAAGCTCCTATTATTAGGTTATTTATTGTTAGTCAATAATTTATCTTTAACACATTGGAAAAGTAAAAATGAGTACAAGTTCTCTATTATTAGACTTATAAAAGTATACTATATGAGTTAGTTAGAAGTACTATCTCTATTTTTAAGAGAAGAAGTGGGCAATTTTAATAATCGAGTTTTATACTAGTACTTATATCTACTGATAAGAGATGTAAGACAAATTATTATATTATTTGAACTTAAATATGTAATCAAGTAATGATTACATTTTAGTCTTAAAGAGGTTAACATAATTTCCCTTGTTGATAAAATGTGACCTAATTATTATTTTGTATTGAAAAAATTCTATTCTAATATTACTAAATTTATTAATCAATTTTGTGAGAATTTGAGAGTGATTTGCTAATATCTACTCTCTTCTTTATATATATTTCTATAATTGGTTAGACGTTGCTCTTCACAAGAACCAACTGCAAATGTTTCACTCATAGCTAACACTGAATTTCAAATTTTTTATTAAAAATTGATTCCCCACAAATTGAAAAGAGAGATAGTTCGTCACCACTGCCGCATCTGTAGTGTTGATGCAGTTATATGCAGCAACACAAGGAACCGCCGAGCTGTGCACTATCCATTAATATTTATAATTATTTTCATCAATATTTTTATAAGTATTATTAAAAGATTTACCATATAGATCTGCGCCTTGCTCTGGAAAAGTAATTAAGGACTTCTCCTCACTCTGTGGGAGGAAAGCGCAGAGTTTCTGAAGGAGTAGGGTGAGCGTTCCTTACTATACACATGCATGGCGATAGTATATGATAAGTTAGATATTATTTATAAGAGCTTGAAGGAACTACGCGCGCACAATAGTATGGTTTCGCCACTGTTGCGTCTTGTGAGGCAAGGGGATAGGCTCGATACACTATATCCTGTAACACATCAACCAGATGAAATAATTTTAGTGTTCTCTTCTTATGATAGGGAAACTCACTCTCTTATTCCTGTCTGAGTGTTATACTCTTAATCAATAAATTTAACTTTCGCCCTCCACGCTTTGGAAGTCAGCCAGCGTTTCAATTATGTGCCATTCTATGGTAACTGCTGATTGTTGAATATTATAATATCTGTTTATTAATATGTTGAGTATTAGTGTATTGAGATTTGTTATGTTAGAGAGCACTCGCATCTCAACTCATCTTTTTATTGAATAATTCTAGAGAGCTTTCAGACCACATATGATGTATTACGTTAGTGTCATTCCGTCGTCATGGAGATATACAAAAAAAAAAAAAGAGATGAGAAACAATATATGAGTTACAATTGGTCACGTGCTGAATATATATGCTATATAAGATATACCTATCACCTATATATATAGTATATATTAATATATAGAACACCGGAGGCGGGATTTTTGTCACCGGGGCCTGAGGAGCCTATGAGGGTGCCATAGGGGCTGCTCTAATTTAGCCGAGTGCCATAGGGGCGGGGTCACGGGGCCGGGGAGCCGGGCCTGAGTAGGGCTCGGGGAGCTCGGGGCCGGGTTAGCTAAAATAGAAATGTAAGTATATCAAATACACTAGTAATAAGTCTTAAAATTAAGGATGAAAATTAAATTAATTTCATATATTAATTAAAATTATATACTATTTAAAATATATTTATAAAGAACAAGGTTTATCTTTTAATTATATATAATTAATAATTAATAAATATTATTTCGCCATTAGAGATAAATTATTAGAGAAAATAATTGATAATTCATTATACAATAGAAGATAATAAAGTGTATTAAAATATATATATATATATATATATATATATAATATATATATATATATAATGTATATTTTTATATATATATTATATATATATATATTAATATTTATATTATAATATATATATAATATATATAAATATATTATATATTATAGTAATAAATATTAAATAATTATATAATGAATTATATATATATATATAAATATATATTAAGTTAATAAATATATATTATATTATATATATATATATAGTATATTAATATAGTTAATATTAATATATATATTAATATATATTATATATATATATATAATATATATATAAATATTAGATATATATTGATCTGCTGTCGTCGGATGTACGGAACGCTATAGAAAAACAGCTGGGAGGTAAGAAACTAGAAAGAGCAAGAAAAGGGTAATTGGCAAAAAACGAATTGAAGTAGAGGACGAAAAACTTCAAGAAGAGCTACTTATAAATAGAAAGCCTTACATATATAGTATTTTTACCTTCTAAGGAAAGCATATATTTAATATTGACGTACATAAATTGAAGCCGAATTATTGTCTAGAAGTAGCGGAGAATTTATAAAACTTAAGAATATAATTTAAAATTAATTTATTGATAATGGAACTTTCGGAATTTAAAAATCAAAATTTATAATTATTAAGATCAGAAATTAATTAATTAATAAACTTAAGATAATGTAGCATCAAAAATTTATTATAATTAACAGGTCTCTAATCACCTAGTTTTGATACGTTTAGTGTAAATAAATAAATAAATGATTTTATACTCTATACTAAAAAAGATAGAGGAATATGCCTGAGACTATCTGTTCTACTCTCTTATATATGAGGCAGAAACTCCTATCCATCTAGAGGTCTACTTAACTCGAGGACTGGCGTCCGAATTATCTACTTTGACGCCTTAGGCAGAATAGTTCGTATCCATCTAGATGCTACTCTAGGAGATTAACATGAGTTTATATTACGACAGGGCAGAAGAAGCAGATGTCTTTTTTAATGAGGCCAACTGATAAACAGGAAATTTTTTAAGAGGAGAGAGCCGACACACTTATACGAGCGTTCCGCCAAGTATCGATCTAGACGAGGTATCCAGATGCGTATTATCATAGCTATATATAGGAGGTAACTGAGGTTTCATTTCTTGAATCTATTCATATCAGCTTATCAAAGTGTTTTATTATTCAGTTATGGTCTGTATATTTATCTTATCATGTTAGTTATAGTTAAATATATAATATATATTTATTATGATGTTTTTCAGATATTGCATTTTTGAGTTATATAATTTATATCATATACATTTACACCGGATGCTTAAATTTGTATATAGTTGTTACTATTATTATATATATATAAATGCAAAAGGATTCCATGATATTTGAGCGTGGTTTACGAGTATGAGTGATTAGAGATATTATCTTGATCATCTTATTATTGTTTGAAATGATAGAAGTAGGATATACTATTCACATGTGGTTACGACTCTAATTGACTATATTTGATTAAAAGCTTAATTATTAAATGCTGATCCTTATATATATATAATATATAATATATAGTGCATAGGTCATCTGTTATGTTATTTGAATATATTTATTTCTATCACTTTGGCAAATCTAAGGTTTTCACCTATATATATATAATATGTTTTAAAACTATTTGTTTTGTCATTTGTATTGATAATTAATTAATAACATATATTGCTTGGGAGAGTAAGTATTTATCTTATTTCTCAGTATTTTTGAGAGAGGTTTGAAGAAAATGTTTTTTAAGGTGAATTATTAATTTGAATGAATGATGATAGAGAATATTATAATTTTTATTTAGGTAATATAATATTTATATTAATTATATAACTATATATAATTAAATGAGTTAAATTATATGAGGAATTATGTTAAATAAAAGGAGGTGTTGAGCTTATATTTTTCGGGGAGTAAAAGAGTGCATATAATATTAGTATATAACTCATTTATCTTATTTTATGTCATTTGTTAAATTGCTTATTTGGTGATGAAAAAAAACTCAGGATATAAATAATAGTGATTTGTAAAGTAATTAGTGGATTATATTATTAGTTATCTTGTGCTATTAGAAGAGGAGGAGTAGACATAATCGATATAAAGCATACTATAGGATGAAATAGTAAGATTATAGACAGATAATCAGTCTTAAATTTATTGTTAGTTTTTGTATATGTATATTAATAGTAATATGAGTATGTCGTTGATATATACTATATACTTCAGTTAGCTAATTAAGTGTTGTTTTGAGCTAAGTTATGTTTCAGTTTTCAATAAATTATTTTGAATAAATATAGTTATAATAATTATGCAAAAGTATATATTTTATGTTATTATATAATAGTATATATAATATACCATTATAATTAAAGGTCGAGTCATCGGAATATGAGGGGATAGAGTTGTTGGATAATGATAATAGAATTATCTATAGTTAATTAACTTGAAACATTAGAAGTAGATATGAATTAAGAGCTTAATTATATATATAATAGTTTTTAAAGGACATCATTATAGGTATAGTGTTTATGGTTATGTTATGATATTTACTACTACGGGAGATCTATTTTACTACAATCTATATTATACCATATAACTAACATTTCATTTTGATACTATAATTTTTAAATAATATAAAGGGGTGGATGGTAATAAGTATAAATCATATATGAATAAATAATATCTGTTAGTATTTCATATATATGTTAGCTGAAGTATTAGAGGAGATACACAGTGGGGGATACCCTAATATTACCAGTATATATATATGCGCTAGAAAGTTTTGTTTTGATAATTAATTTATGCCATTAATAATGAAGAGAATGATATTAGTTGTTATGGAGAGATTAAGGCCTTCCCGTTAATAATATTAAAACAGCTTCATATAATACTCTTAATTTCATCACAATAAATATAAAGTTTGCTTCTTAAAAGTGATGCTCTGTTTATAATTTTTGTACATTTAGTAATAAAATGAAGATAGATCAGTAAGCATAACGAGCCGTATAGTAAAGAACTGCCCCAACTAATCCACTCTCACCATTACAAAAGTAGAATAAAATCCTAAAAGATACTACGTTCGAAATAGACGTTTTATGACTCGGATAAATCTTCGTCTTCTATGCCACTTATATTACCTTATAGTAATATATTTATTAATATATATATATAAATTCAGATAAAAATTAAGAAATTTAATTTCTGTTTTACATATCTAAACATTATTAG
>JABUQX010080033.1:15000-26971 GCA_015478945.1 Trachelipus rathkii
TGATCAATTTGAAATATCAACCACCCTCGACAACCTTGGAACACCTGGGTAATGAGGATGGAGAAGGAACACCTTCAAATTATGATAATCTTCAAATGTAAAGCCTATCTTTGTAGACGGACTATTATGTTTATAATTACGAAACCACAACTTTAATCAATGTCAAACTTCATCAAAATATAGTCCTGTATCTTTAGTATAATTAAGGGAAGTTTGAAATTTCAAAACGTTGTCAGAAAGAATTTAAATGTAAACCGGTTTTTTGTATCGGTTTTAATTTTCTCAATTTTGGAAGGAGGAGGTTATTTATATATATATATATATACCTTTTATATATATATAATATATATATATTATTATATATATATATAATAAAGAGAATTATATATATATATATATATATATATATTATATATATATATATATATATATATATATATATATATATATATATATATATATATATATATATTTATATATATATATATATTATATATATATATATATATATATATATATATATAATATATATATATATATATATTATATATATTATATATATATATATATATATATATATATATTATATATATATATATATATTATATATATATATATTGGAAATATATAATATTCTGTTTGGTTGAAAATTGGTATAATAAATAGTTTTTTTGACATAAAATCGAAAAGCAGTAGACACATTAACAAAAAAAATGAAATGGGGGGGCTCCAGCCCCTAACCCCATTTTTGGGACTTTTACTGTTTATTATTAAATGAATTAATATTGTGAATTTCAAGGGCGTAGCCCAATTATAAGGGATACTTTACTCTTATGAGTTTTTTTATCCAGTACAGTATTGAAAATTTGGTAATTTTTGGTGCAAAATGATACCGACTCTCAGAGTAAGTTTTTATAATAAATTTTAATTTGTATATGAAATTGATTATTAAGATTATTATATGTATAGTTATTTTACATAATAAATAATAAGAAAATGATGGTCAATGCAATCACGACTCTCTCAACTACGATTTCAGACCAACCACTCGCGAATACATTCATTTGCACCTTTTATAAATACTGGCCACAAAGTGGCAGATGGAGTAAATATAAAAAATTTACGACATTAAATTCCACACCCAAAGGAAACCACAACAGAAAAAATATAATTTGTTTTCGTAAGTTTTGGTGAAAGAAAATATAGTAAATAAGTATACTCTTTATTCGTCAGTGAACCACGTCCGAGGAGGAGGATGAAAGCTAAAAAATGACCCATACGCAGTGACAAAATATGACTCTCAAGTCTTGCACACTCGAATCTCAGAAAACAACCTTCTAAAACTTAACAAGGGAAGGTGGGTTTACGTTGTAAACGGGGGGTTAAGTCTCAGTGACGTTAACCATGTTTCCACTCCACCAGCAACATTTAGTCAAGGACTTATGATAGTACCTACCACGGACGCCCCCTTCCCAGAGGGACTTCCATTCCAAGACAGCTGCTTTTTTTTTTTTTTTTTTTTTTTTTTATTATTTTATTGAAGGCTTTCCTTCAATTTTTTCCTACATCAAAAGGTTTAGTCTTTTTTACCTTTGTTCCTAACAATTTTCGGTATGTATTATGAGATGAACATGCAAGGCTTTCGAAATCATACCCTAAAACGTTGTTGGGATCAATTAATAACCCCATCCAAGGGACGAACGCGATTAACTTTTGAAATAAGAAGTATAAGTAAGAAATTTAATAGATTATTTTTAATGTTCAATAGTAAGAGAAATTAATAATGATAAGTTTTTTATGTTGTCTACATGGAAGGACAATAAGTTGACGTCGAAAGTTTAATTCAAATGAATACAACTTTTGATCGACGTTTAGCCAGGTTGTTGCCTGACAATGGTTCCTTTGAGGAGGAAGTTCAATGACGTAAATGACTCTTCTTTCGTGAAGAATCATAAATATTAAAAAATAATTAAAAGGGGGAGGTACAAATGAACGATTACACGAGTAAGTTTGCCCTTTATCGGGCAGAGAAAACCGAAAGTACAATGACATCTGTAAAAGGAAATGCTATGCTCGCAATTTCCAATAAATGAATTTATAAATTTTAATTTTTAAATTTTGAATAATATATAAACTTACACCAACCATTGACGAGGAGGTGAAGTTAAAAAGAAATTCCAAATAGAAGATACTATAAGACTTCCTTATATGGGAAGAAGAATTTCAAAGTGAGAGTTCTCACAAGTCTCAAACAGAGACCAATATAAATTGTTTATATAAAAATTTTTAATTGTGAATAACTTTTTTAAGAGGGGGGGGAACACACCTCCAACCCCAGTTCGTTGAGACAATGATAAATTGTTCAAAATACAATTTTATAATAGGTGATTGTTTCACCACCTCCGCAGAGGCAAGAGAGGGGTGGGGGGAAACACCTCCCCTATCCCCAGTCTAGTTGAGACAATAAGATAATGAACTACATTTTTTAAAAACAAATAATGTAATGGTGCGCATTAATTTACAGCTCCCCCTCCTCGGGGCACCTACGAGAGAGGAGGAGAAAAACTTAAAACTAAATATGTGATTGAGTTGGGACACTTGTCCAAAAAGAAGATATAATAGTGGTCTAAAAGCACCACTAAAACAAAAGGGTATGTTTTTACCCTAAATAATATTTTTTAAATAAGTGGAGTTTTCCCAAAGTCTCAGCCGAGACAATAAATTTTCAAAAAAGACTAAATACCTAACTAACCTAACTTAAATAAGGAAGGGGTGCAGAAACCCCAGAGAAACAAAAAGAACAAAAAGATACAAAAAAAAAATCTGCTATATATACAAAAATATGAGAAGGTACTTTGCCACCACAGTACCAGTTTGACAAAATAGAGGGGGGGGTAGATAGAATTTGATAAGTGGCTTCAAACTCTATCCCCCTTTGGTTATTCAAAATTTGTTTAAGGTCCGTTCACAAAGTTCCCGGACAAGGGTGGTTTTTTGTAAGTCAAGTTTTGACTTACTTTGTGGTAAAAAAGTATTATTAGAGAAAGAGGAGGGATCATACCCCATAGTTATAGGGTCCTCCTGTTCCTCAGAGGGGCATAACTCTTCATTCAAAGAGCTATGTTTAAGGTGGTTAGATGAGAGAAAATCAGAGTTTCTCATAATTACTCTCTCACCTGTAGTGGTAATATAAAGGTGGGGGTGGTCATTATTCAAATGAGACACCTTTCCCTCCTTTTTGTGGAATGACTTGGTAGAAGTCAATGGTTTTTATTGTTGTATAATTTCTTTCCTTGGAAAGAAAAATGAGTAAAGTTCTTTTTTGACTTAAAAGAACATGGTAGTGAGTACTTCTCTTTTTTAAGAGAAGAGTGGCAAATTTTATAATCGAGTTTTAAAGTCTTTATCTTTGATAGAGGATGAAGACAAATTGTATTTTGACTAAAATGACAGTAGTCAGTTTTAGTCTTAAGAGGTACAATTTCCTTGTTGGGAAATGTGACCATTTTTGATGAAAAGTTAATCAAACAATTTTTATTACCAATTTGAAATTTAATATTTGTAATATTTTTTATATATAATTTGAGTTGCTCTTTACAAGAACCAACTGCAAAAGTTTCACTCATAGCTATGAGTGATTTCAAATTTTTTATTAAATTGATTCCCACAAATTGAAATAAATTTTCTCCCTCACTTGTTTGTGAGTAAAAGAAAAAGGAACCATCCTTCATTAATATTTTATAATTATTTTTACAAGTATTTTTAAAAGAATTACATTTTCCTTGCTCTGGAAAAGTAATTAAGGACTTCTCCTCACTCTGTGGGGAGGAAGCCAATTCAAGAGAGGGTACCTTCTTACTATACTGCGATAGATAAGAAGGATTTTTAAAGTTGAAGGAAGGCCCAAAATGGTTTTCCCACTTCTCTGTTAGAAGGGGAAGGTGAGAACAATTTAAATCAAAAGATGAAATAATTTTAGTGCCTTCTAAGAGGACACTATTGTTAATAATTTTTAATGATAATTTTTCTGGTGATGTAGTTTTAATATTAATTGGTAAAATATTGATATTATTTGATATAATTTTATTATTATTTGATGAATTTTGAGATGTAATTTCAATATTATTTTCTAAATTTTCAAAAAGATGTTTTATATCTTCCTCGTAGGAAGTACAAATGATGAGATCGTCAATGGCCTCTGAATCACTGTCAGTGGGTTCAGAGGATGGAACGGGGCGGGAATTTTGCCGGGGCCGGGCCGGTGCCGGGCCGCTGCCCCTTTGGCCGGGGACCGGGGCCTGGGCCGGGGCCGGGACGGAGCCGGGGCCCGGGCCGGGGCCGGGTAGCTAAAATTAGAAATGTAAGTCAAAACCACTGAGTCTTAAACTTAGGATGAAAATTAATATAATTTCAAATTAAATTAATAATTTTAAATTATAAAAAAGGAATACCTTTAATTAATTCAATTAAATAAATATTTTCGCAAGAAATTTTTAGAAAATAATTGATCTTCCTAGAAGAATAAGTTTGGTAATTAAAAAAATATTATATAATATTTATATATATACTATATTATATATATATATATATATATATATATATATATATATATATATATATATATATATATATATCATATATATATATATACTATATATATATATATTATATATATATATATATCTATATATATATATATATATATATATAATATATATATACTATATATATATTATTTTATATATATATATTTAAGAACTACTTTGTCGTAGTGATATATTTACTTTAAAGAGGAAGCCCTTGGATTCTTTTTTAGTATTATGCTTTACTGTCACTTCATTTTATTACTAAATGTACACGAAATTAAAAACATTGTTAAAGACACTTTTTTTTTAATGAAATAAATTTTAAAAAGGAAAGCTAATTTTCGTCTCGACACGCGAGACCTCTTCAAGGGCTAAGGGACTGGATTTCTTTCTGATCTTCATCAGTTCAAGTGTTTTTCAGTTGGTCTGCTATTTTCTTCATGGTGTTTGTTTGAACAATATTTTGATGTTTTCAGATATTCATTTTGTATAAAATTTATCTAACTCAACCTGGGGATGCTTTTATTGTAGTTGTTTACTATAATAAATGGCAAAAGGAATTCCATGATTTGCCGATGGTTCGTGTTGATTGATATTTCTGATCATCTTTATTTTGTTGAAATTGATAGAGTGGCCTGTGTTACGGGCATATGACTTGTTCAGAAGCTGAATTTATGCTGTTCCTTGTGCAGGTTCAGATCTGTATGTTGATTTTTTTCTTCTTTGCAAATCCATGGTTTCACCTATATATGTTTTTAGTTGGCAAGTATTGCAGGGGATGTGAAATATACAGCTTTGGGGGAGATTTTCTTTTCGTTTTGGGGTTTGAGAATGTTTTTTAAGGTGATTTTATTTGATGGAATGAGGGTTATATTTTTTGGTAATATTTGTTTTAACTAATATAATGGTAATTTAAGGAATTGGTAAAAAGGAGGTGTTTCTATTTTTTCGTGGGAAAGGTGCTATAGTACCTTCTTTTTGCTTTTTTATTAAATGCTTTTGTGATGAAAAAACTCAGGATAGTAAGTGATTTGAAAATATTGTGGATGTATTTAGTTTCTTGTGCTAGAAGAGGGGGAGAGCATATACGAAAGGCACGGAAAAATAGAGATGACAGAAAAGCTAATTTTGTGTTTGGGGAATGATTAGATAGCCAATGTATAAAGTTTGGTGCGAATGTTGGTTTTCTATATATAGTAAATTGCAAGTAAGTAATTGTTATTCCATGTGATTAAGGTATCGAGGAAGGGGATAGAGTTGTTGGAAGGAATTTCTATCGTATACTGAACTGAAGGATGAATAGAGCTAATATAGGTTTAGGACATCATTAGGGTTGGTGTTGTGAAGGGAGGGAGCACAAAATGTCTATCTAATATCTATGATCCATAAAGCTAATGTTAAATAAAGGTGGGGTAATATGATACATTCTGTTAGTTCCATACTATATGTTACTGGTATCGTGGAGAACAGTGGGGATCCCATACTCAGGCCGAAAGTTTTGTTTTGTAATATTTGCCATTAAAAATGGAAAGAAGTTATGTTGTAATGAGAGATAGGCCTTCCCGTTTTAATATATTAAAACAGCTCATTAATCTCTTATTTCATCAATAAAAAAAAGTGTCTTTAACAATGGTTTTAATTTGTGTACATTTAGTAATAAAATGAAGTGACAGTAAAGCATAACACTAAAAAGAATCCAAGGACTTCCTCTCTAAAGTATATATATATATATATATATATATATATATATATATATATATATATTATATAATATATATATATATATAGTATATATATATATATATATATATATATATATATATATATTATATAATATATATATATATATATATATATATATATTAATTCATTAAATAAATAATTTTTTGAAAAGAGATTTTCGGAAAGTATATTTGATTTTTCTTGAAAGATATTTAAATTTAAATAAATAAATAACATTAATATTTTAACAATTATATTTATTTCCTTTTCCGAATTCGTGCGATATATCAAAAATTTCGAATATTTTTATGTTAAAAACTCGGAAAAATTATAATTTGGCCTCAATTTTAATTTGAAATCATAGTAAATACCAAAAAAAAATTGATTATATTTAGGTATGTTTTTATATATTTTGCATCAATTTATAACAAGGAGTAATGGAATTTTATTAATATTTTTGTTATTTTTGTTTGATTTAACTCTCTTATTTAGAGTAAATTTACAGTTAACCCCGGTAAAAAACCCCGGTTTTTCCTGATTTTTGGCCGGGGCCGGGGCCGGGGCCGGGGTCGCTAAAAATGGCCGGGGTTGGCCGGGGCCGGGGCCGGGGCCGGGGCCCCGGTCGGTTCCTAGTTCAGAGGATGATTTTGGTTCAAGCATTTCACATATAGACGAATGATGTCTCAGTGAATTGCAAAAGATGCAAGGCTTGACCATTAAACATTCTGATATAGTATGATTTGATAAAAAACAAGTTAAACAAAGATGGTTATTTACTAAGTATTGACGTCTCAAAGAAGGAGTGGAGATTGTCTCACACTCAAAAGCATAATGCCTTTGTTTGCAATATATACATTCAATATGGCGATAATGAAATTCAATATCTGATATGATATTTTTTACAAGTAAATAATATTTGGAACATTTAATGTATTCTTCTTGTAAAGAAGCACTTTCAGGAATAATGGTTTTTTGTATGAGAGAATCATATCTCTTCAACTCACCATTTAAATATTTTATTTGATCGACTATAAGTGGGTATTTATATATTAAAGGGTATCTCTCATCAAATAATTTTTTGGCCTCAAAACAGATATCATCCATTAAGAGCCTTATAGTTTCACGTTCATCGTGAAGCGATTTATTTTTTGGTATATTTTTAATTTTATTTTTAAGAGCATAAATGGTGTCCCAAACTAACATGTTCCGATCGTAATCTTCATCGGCATTAAGGAATATATCTTCCTCTTCAATAAATTCTACAAGTTTGTAATTAATGTTATCTAAGTCAAAATTGAGTTTTTCTAATTTTTTAATAAGTAATTCCACCTGAGTGGTATTCAGGTTGGAATATAAAATGCAAAAGTCGGCTTCGTGGAGGGTCCCCTCTACGAGACTTCGCAAAATCTCTCTCTCCTGTGTGAGAGTGTTAAAGACCTCAAGGTCAGCTGCCGAAAGGTCGGAAGATGGAGAAGCCATGTCGACTTCAAAATATTAATTTTATAAAAAATATATTTAAAATGAATGAACGTTACAAGTACAATATGATTTGTACAAGTAAAAATATTGTAACCAGTACAAGGTACTCTAGTAACAAAAATAAATGTGTCTTGAGACACAAAAAAATATTAAAATGTTCAAAAAACTATAAGATTAATGTAATAATAAAGTACATACAAATTGTACAAGTAACATATTGTACAAGTACAAGTACTTAGTACAAAAATAATGTGTCTTGAGACACAAAAAGATATTAAAATTTTCAAAACTATGAGATTAAATGTATTTTTCAATGTTCAACAAAAATTTTGAACCGATGAACCGGCCTCAAATGTACCGGTATAAAGCGCTGGAAAATATTGTATAAAAAAATTATACATGAAAGTGTCTCGTGACACAAAAAATCAAATTTACTAAAGTTATTTTTTTATAATATATATAACCTGGATAAAACGTGAAATGTGAATACCTATACGAGGTATCACTGAGAAATATATGTATATTTAAAATATATATAAATACTATTAAACTATTGTTATATAAAAAAAATATTGACCCTACTACGATCAGTGAGTGGTGGATTTTTTATATATATATATATATATATATTAATTATAATAATATAATATATATAATATATATATATATTATATATATATATATATATCATATTATATATATATATATATAATAATTTTATGAATATTGATGTTTTGTGAAATATTTAAATATAAATTAATCACTAAGTGAAAAGTGTATAATAAACACACAATTTTATAAATAAAATTTAAAACTAAGTGATATAATAAATTCACGGCTTTCTCTTCACATACAAAAAAGAAAAATATTTTTAATAATGAAAAAAAAATAAATGGAGTTCAAAAAACTTCCAATTGAATGAAATTATTTTTAAACTAATTAATTATATTTATATTCTTAATTTTATATATTTATATATATTTATATTTATATATATATATATAGTTATATATTATATATATATAGTAATATTAATATAATATATATATCATATATATCATATACTATTATATATATATAGTATATATGTATACTATATATTTATATATATAGTATATGTCTGATAGTAGTTTTAACTGACCACTCCGTCATATGATAATAGAAAGTTTTTTTTATTTCTATTTATATATATATATTGCTTTTAAATATTAAAATATTATTTATTTTAAACGAAAATGAAAAAATGAAAAAAAAACTGTGTTGTTATTCTTATTGTTGATTTTAATAAATTTTTTTTAAGAAGTTTTAACTTGAGAAAATAAAAAATTCCCGCCTAGAATTGGTGGGGAAATTTTTTTAAAAATTCTCGAAAAATTTTTACACTTAATATTTTTTATTGGAATGCCCTCATATGGAGCAAAAATTTGGATGTGAAGAATGGAGACTCTATGTCTCAATGTAAGCTCCCACAGACAGCAAAAAGAAAACCTCATAATAGAAGGTACAACGTACTGTAATCTAGTTTAGCGTAATTTAATTTTTGGGAATGAAAAAAAACCAACAAAGTTGGATCTGTGTTCAGGTCCGGGTGGTCACACAACAGCACCAATTTATTCTGCAGACAAAGCCTTAACACAGAATAAACCCCTGCGGGTAAACAACCGAGGGGTTACCTAAGTTGTTTAAGGTTATTTAAAAATTTTGTTTAAGGGGAAAAATTATGTTTAAGGGGATATATATATATGACACGAGTCACAAAAATAATAAAATTTATATAAACTAGTTATTTAAAAACAATAGTTTTAAATTTCACTAAAAAAGGTTGTTTAGTAAAAAAAATGATGTTTTAAATTTTTTAATGAAATTATTTGGGTTGTAGTTGGTATGCTAAGCTATTTAGGCAGAACACAAACGTTTGGGCGCCACTTAAAATGTGGGGATTAGTGACCCAGTCCCAGGTAGCTGTAATGAAGACCAGATCACAAATCCACATTTATTCCTACTTCCAAACAAATCTCTGGCGCGGTACCACTTTCGCTTGATTAGTTTGGAAGTAGCCAATGAATAGTGGATATAAATTTGTATATATATATATAAGTATAATTGATATATTATATATATTACTATATATATATTATAAATATATATTTATTATATAGTATATATATAATATTTTAATATATATATTTATTACTATTTTCATTTTCCAGGTGTATATCTATATATAGAAGGTAAATTATATCTCATTTATATATATATATATCATCTAATAGTATATATTATAATACTCGGTGGACCTGTGTGGACCAGAGTAATTATATATATTATACAACGAATGAAAAAGTAATTATTGATAGCTATAATTTGCTGGCTATATAAATCGAAATGTCCATAAAAGAATCGAGTTTTATTTAATCATGAATTTTGGGGAGAAAAAGATTCCGTATTATTAAATTAATTGAAATTTATTTTTATATGTTTTGGGAAGTTTATTGAGTTTATTTTATATGGAAGTCGCTTTAATATTTGAAAATTATAATTTTATTAGATTATGTTTCTGAAATTCGCAATATGAGGTAACCACGCATTATCAGACAGAATGTAGTATATTGATTTCTGATGTTATTATGTATATGTTCGGAGAGTTGACATAGATATGAAAAAAACTCTGTCAATTTTCGAAGATAATGAAACAATAATAACAATATTTGTTGTGAACGGTACATAACAGATAAATACTAAGACTTTCTATAATTAGTATACGAGCAATAATAATAATAATAATATATAATATATAAATTACTAATAATAAATAATAATACATAATAATAATATATATAAAATTAATTATTAATAATATATAATAATAACTAATAATAGAAAGCAGATAGATATACACTAGCTACAAAACTAAAAAATGATGATATAACATAATAATAATAATTAATATTAATTGGTAATATTATAGTCGAAACATTTGTTTTATTATTTGTAGAATAATCATCTCTTAGAAAATCGCAAAGCATTCTAGGAAGAAAGCAAATTCCAATGTAATAACCTTACTTTACGGTTCCTAATGTTTCTCTGGTCTGTTCAGAAACAAGAATACCAGAGAAGAACCTAATAGCAAATGTCTACTTCTTGAACAAATTATTACTGACAAGACAGTGGTTGAAGCCTTCTGTCTGGGGATTTCTAAAATATTTGCTCTACCACCGGAATGAACTACTAATACATCACCAAGGCTATATTACAATTACATGCACGGGGTGCGTGATTTGGGGAAACGCGACATGTTCATCAAATTTGTTTGAAACACGCGCTGCACTTTTGACCAATATAATATTTTTATATTTTGCGGACAAAATATATATATTGTATATATATCTATATATATAACTATATATATATATATATATATATATATATATTATATTATATATATATATTATATATATATATATATATATATATATATATATTTATAGTATATAAAGAAAATAAAATATCAGGAATAATATTTATATGTAAAATTTATAAAAAAAAACCACTATATCGAATGAAGTTCTTTTGACAAAGATAGTCATTTCGGGTAGTGAATTTTATTTGTCAATTTTTGACTTCTCGAATTTTCGACACGTGATCAGTTATCACGGCGATTTTTAATATTTCTAAATAAATATTTTAATAATTTTAATATAAATATTTTAATAACATATATATAAAGAGTAATTTCATTCTTAATGATATTTAAGGGGAATGTTTGACAATAACATTTTTATGAAAGAATCGTTTTTGTTTGTGAACGACCTCTTGAAAATGCAATGTTCACGTATGAAATATTGACAAGTATTTAATTTGATTTTTAGTTATTATTTCTAACTTTCTATTTTTATGCTCTTTATCCAATTATATATCTAATTTTAATATTAATGATTATTCTCGGATTTTTTAGCGACGAGGCAGTAAATTTCCTGACCTACTTAATTTTGAGTTGAAATTTCTACCATTTCAACTCTGACCAGATTTTTTCTCTATTAAAACATTTACTATAGATGAATTTTCATTACTCTTTATTCTGCCGTTTTTATTTAATTTCTATTTACTTTTTATTTTTTCTTTAACCTTTATTAAACAAATTTTAAAATTTGAAATTTTCTAAGTATTTCCCTTATATTAAAATC
>JABUQX010080034.1:0-7500 GCA_015478945.1 Trachelipus rathkii
AAGTTTCTACATTAATAAAGCTAAACATAGATCATCTGAAACTAAGGAATATAACCCCACAACACATACCTTTGACACACCTTAAAACAAGAATAACGTGTTAACATTAACAAAGTTCCATACTAACAACAGTAAAAGTAACTAACCAATTCATTACAAAACGTAACTTATCACACCTTGTTCAAACGTATCTCTAAACATAACAATGTTTATTTTACATTAACTGGGTTAATATTTAACAAAATTTACCATAACCTTGTCTAATTATCATACAGAGCAGCGAAAGTATGCTAACGTAACAAAGTTTTCACATTAATAAAGCCAACATAGATTACCGAACTAAGAATTTAATATACAACGACAAACCTGACCATCCTTAGAGGCAAGAATAACTGCTACATTAACAAATAGTCCAAACATTATCAACAGTAAAAGTAACTAACAAGGCATACAAAAACATAATCCATTCACTTTATCAAACATATCACCAACATGAAAATGTTAATTTTTACATTAACATGGTATATTTTGCAAAAATTTATCATAAACTTACCTAACGGGTAAAGACAAACAACGTAAAGTTTTACCCTCTGTAAAGCTAAACTATGAACATATCATACTTAAACACAACAACAACCAGACGAATAAAACCCGCTATCATTAACAACTTAGTCAATAAAGCGAACATTCCGAGGGAAGTTAAAACAAGTTTTCATTTTTATACCAAATTTCATTGAAAAGAGCGTTAAATAAAATACATAAAAAACATATAAATAATAAAAACATAAGTTTATTTTAAATATGTTAATTCATCTATCAGAGAACATAGGATTCAACATATAAACTGGGTAAGTTCTATATATCTCTCTAAAGATTCAATACCCTTTGGAAAGAAGGTAAGTATAAATGCCATTCAGCAACACTAAACCATTTTTCGGCGTATGTCGATTCAGCAGCACTCATTCTCTCATACAAGAGAGAAGTAAACTCATCCAAGCTGATAGTTATTAACGCACTCCTGTATACTGCATTATACGGGAAACCACATGTTTCGGTGTAAATATCATAGATTACACCATGTGCTATATGTATTAAGTCCTTAAGTATGTCAACACGTAGGTGCAGATGTTTAATTCGTTTTTTATTTTAAGCAATGCGGTAATATTTTCAGAATGTTCGAACTGTGAAACCTATACACGTACGCATGAAGGTCACACAATCGATGGGTTTCCAATAGTTGCGTACATCAAGGGTTTTAATATCGTCACACGACGAGAACACAACGTCTATTCTATTAGAACCACTTACGCTGTCTTTCCAGTTAGATATTTCACTACGCGTCGATCCATCGGATAACACACACTTATCCTCTACCCATGCTGCTGCGATGTCGATAATCTTGATGAATCCATCAACACAACTGAATAAGGGTCTATCATTTGATCCCCTCCCGAAAGAAAACGCAATGTAGCGATCGCCATTCGGTTTACGATTAAATAATTAAATGACACATCGTTTGGGAATAACGAAACTCCTCGTGAAGATATCAACAACAAGCGTAGAGATGCGGGGAGATAGTCATCGTATCAGCACCAGCGAAAAATATTCCTATTGATGAAAATAGTGTATTTTAAACAACCCTTAAATTAATTAGATTCTTTCTTTCAACCAATCAGAAGAAAGTAAACAAGAATACGACGCACGAACGAACCATATCGTTCAAAAAGGGTATATATTCTCGTTAGACAACAAACAACACAATAAACAATAAACAGGTCACTATGGTAATATGTGCATTTACAAAGGAGACTATACAGCAAATTGACGTGAAATTGAACTTAGACAAAAAA
Source organism: Trachelipus rathkii (assembly GCA_015478945.1). NCBI lineage: Eukaryota > Metazoa > Arthropoda > Malacostraca > Isopoda > Trachelipodidae > Trachelipus > Trachelipus rathkii. Next base: position 1,851 of record JABUQX010080034.1, read on the forward strand.
TAGGTAGTATGTAATAATAATAATAATAATAATAATAATAATAATAATAATAATAATAATAAAAATAATAAAAATAATAAAATAATAATAATAATATAAAATAATAATAATAATAAAAATAAAAAAAATAAAAATAATAATAATAATAATAATAATAATAATAATAATAAAATAATAATAATAATAATAATAATAATTTCCGCGCTTAACAACAGTAAAGTACCTAACACTTCGTACAAAACGTAACGTATTCACACTTTTTCAAGCATATTTCTAACATATCAATGTTAATTTTTACATTAACATCGTAATATTTAACAATAATTGAACATAACCCTGTCTAATCATCATACTGACAACGAATATATAAGCTAACGTAAACAAATTTTACATCAATTCGTAATATTTAACAAAAATTCATCATAACCTCGTCTAAATATCATAATCCCCAACGAATAATTGCAAACATAACAAAGTTTTAACCAAACATAACATAAAAATAACATTTTTTTATCCTGACATAACATAAAAATAAGTTCTTTGAATAAAATATCACAGAAAAGCGTAAAAGTTTACTGATTTTAAAGCAGTAAATTAGTAAATCAGTAAATCAAGCCATCAACCCCTCCCCACCCATCCATCCATGACCTTTTGATCTATTGATCCATGTCACATATCGAGTATCATTTCGGATAAACATAACACAAAAATAAGTTCTTTATATACTAACCATCGAATATATGCTAACGTAACAACGTTTTTTACATTAATAAAGCTAACATAACATAACCTGAACTAAGAATATAATGTACAACGACAAACCTAACACACCATACGTACGAATAAACTACTAACATTAACAAACTTCCGCACTTAACAACAGTAAAGTACCTAACACTTCGTACAAAACGTAACCTATTCACACTTTTTTCAAGCATATCTCTAACATACCAATGTTAATTTTACATTAACATCGTAACATTTAACAAAAATTTACATAACCCTGTCTAATCATCATACTGACAAAGAATATAAAGCTAACGAATTTTTTAACATTAACTTCGTAATATTTAACAAAAAAATTCATCAATAACCTCGTCTAAATATCATAATACCCAAACGTAATAATGGCAAACATAAAAATAACTTATTAATTTACATTAAAAATTAACAATTTATCCTGACATAACAAAAATAAGTTCTTTGAATAAAATATCACAGTAAAGCGTAAAAGTTTACTGATTTTTAAGCAGTAAATCAGTAAATCAGTAAATCAAACCACCCATCCCTGCAGTCCCCTACCCACCTATCCCGCAACAAAGTTTTTGCTTCAATAAAGCTAACATTATCATAACCCTGAATAAGAATATGACATGTACAATGCAAACCTAACATAACGCACGTAATGAATAATCCGGCTAACATCCTGAAAATTCCCTATTATCAAAGGTTTAAGTAGCTTAACAGTCATACATACTCGATTATGTTCCCACTGTTCCGCATATCAAGCAAGTAGTTCCCAGGCTTTTCCCGCATATCAGCAGTAGTGACCCAAGGACAGTTTGAACCGTGGCGGCCGATTTCTCGAAAACTATTAGAGATATTGGCTTTAAACTTGGAATATAATCTATGTATGGGTTAAGCTTGAAACAGGGTAAATTTCAAGTCTCTAGGATGTATATAGAGGGGGGTCGCCCCCGAGGGTCGAGGTGAATATTGCGCTTACGCCCTTGTGGCGGCTGCTGAGTGAGCGAAGATTAGGCTTAACGAGAGTTAGGCTTGAGCGTGATGACGTAATCTCGTCGTAGACGAGATTACGTACCCCTGCGTCCCCCCGTAAGGGGGGACGCTGCCCCCTAAAAAATTAAATTGATCGTAGAAGGCTGAAATTTGGAGACAGGATAGAGGAGTCGGAGTCGGAGACGGAGTCGGAGTTGGATTCGGATTCGGAGTCCAGGGACCCCACCGGAGGGGGGTCCCTTCCTGAAAAAAGAAGAAGAAATGCATGGAATGCAAAACAGAGAAAGAAGAGAAGAAGAAAGGAGGAAAGGAAGAAGGAGGAAAAGAAGAATGAGGAAGGAGGAGTAGGAGAAGGAGTCGGAGTCAGTACCGGCTCCGGTGCTGGAGCCAGTGCGGTGCTTAGGTAATAAACATTCGTATAGCAACAATGTTGGTGTCTTTATATAGGTTATTGGGTCTATAGATTTCGAAAATAATGGTTTCAGAACCATCAAGGAAAAAAATAAAAAATAAATAATAAAAAATAAATAAATAAATAAAATTTCTTATTCTTTTTATGTTTATAACTTACAAATTTACGTTTTTACATACCCTAAAGCAGTAAATCAGTAAATCAAACCACTATCCAACCCCCTCCTGACCATCCGTGATTCTATTGATCTATTGATCTATTGATTTAAGTTATATTTTTTACTAAAATTGTCATGTTTTACATACCCTAAATCAGTAAATCAGTAAATCAAACCACCATCCTATCACCCTCCATACCATCCTACCCTCCCATGATCTATCGATCTATTGATTCAAGTCACATTTCGAGTATCATTTTGGATAAAACATAACATAAAAAACAAATTCTTTATACACTGATCAACGAATAGTAGCTAACGTAACAAAGTTTCCACATCAATAAAGCTAACTTAGCATCATCTGAACTACGATTATTAATGTACAACGACAAACTTTAACCATACCTTAAACACGAATAAGCAGTCAAAACATTAACAAAGTTCCACAATTTAACACAGTAAAGTAACTAACATTACATACAAAGACTAACCTATTTCAAACTTTTGTCAATCATATCTCTATCATAACAATGTTAATTTAAATTAACATGGTAATATTTTTACTAAAATTTATCACAACATGGGTTAATTATCATACTGATCAACATATACTCTAACGTAATAAAGTTCCCACATCAATAAAGCTAAATAGCACTAACATGAACTAAGAAAATATTGTACAAAGACAAAACCTAACACAACTTACACATGAATAAACTGTTAACATTAACAAAGTTCCACACTTAACACCAGTTAAAGTAACTAACATTGCATGCAAAACGTAACCTATTCTTACTTTTTCAAGCATATCTCTAACATATAACGTTAAACCTTACACTTGACACAGTTAACATTTTAGGCCAAAATTTATCACCAACATTAGTTAATTATTCATACTGATCAACGGAATATACTCTAACGTAATAAAGTCTCCACATCTAAAGCTAACATAGCACTACCAGAACTAAGAAAAATAATGTACAAAGACAAACCTAACACAACTTACACACGAATAAACTTGTTAACATTAACAAAGTTCCACACTTTAACACAAAGGTAAAGTAACTAACATTGCATGCAAAAAGTTAACCTATTCTTACTTTTTCAAGCATATCGTCTAACATAAACGTTAATCTTACACTGACACAGTAACATTTAGCAAAATTTATCCACAACATTGGTTAATTATCTTACTGATCAACGAATTTACTCTTAACGTAAATAAGTTTTCCACATCAATAAAGCTAACCTATCATTAACATGAACTAAGAAAAATAATGTACAAAGACAAACCTAACACAAATTACACACGAATAAATTGTTAACATTAACAAAGTTCCACCACTTAACACCAGTAAAGTAACTAACATTGCATGCAAAACGTAACCTATTCATACTTTTTTCAAGCATATCTCTAACATATTAACGTTAATCCTACTATGACACAGTAACATTTAGCAAAAGTTTATCACAACATTGGTTAATTATCAGTTACTGATCAACGAATATACTCTACCGTAATAAAGGTTTCCATATCAATAAAGCTAACATAAGTAACATGAACTAAGAAAATAATGTTACAAAGACAAACCTTACACAACTTACACACGAATAAACTGTTAAAAATTAACAAGTTCCATACTTAACACAGTAAAGAGAAACTAACATTGCATGCAAAACGTAAAATACCTATTCATACTTTTTTCAAGCATATCTCTAACATATTAACATTAATCTTACAAAACACAGTAACATTTAGCAAAAAAAATGTATCATAACCCTTTCCGATTATCATACACACCAACGACTATATGCTAATGTAACAAAGTTTTTTACATTATCATAGTAATATTTAGCAAAAAATTTTCTCATAACCTTACCTAAATATCATAATCCCAGCAAATAATTGCAAAACATAACAAAGTTTATCCAAACATAACATAAAAAATAAGTCTCTTTGAACTAAAAATCATAGTTAAAGTGAATAGTTTACCGAATTTAAAACAATAAATTCAGTAAAAATCAGTTAAATTCAAAATCACCCATCCCCTCCGCTTGTCCCTTCCCTACCCGCTCCCCTCCCATGGACCTTTTTGCATCTTTCGATCTAAATGATTTCAGGTCACATATCGAGTACCATTTCGGATAACATAGTACAAAAAATAAGTTCTGTGTATACTAAACCAACGAATATAATGCTAAAACGTAACATTGTTCACAATTTTTAATAAAACCTTAAACATAGCTGACCAGAACTAAGGAATATAATGTACAATGACAAAACCTAACACACCTTATGCTCGAATAAACTACTAACGTTAACAAAGTTCCATACTTAACAACAGTAAAGTACCTAACACAACGTACAAAACGTAACCTATTCACACTTTTTCAAGCATATCTCTAACATATCAAGGTTAATTTTACATTAACACTTTATTTATTTACGTAGCATTTGGAAATCATTTCTGTATCAACATACACAAAAATGAAGTTCTTTATATACTAAACCATCGAATATACTCTAAAGCTAATAGGTTGCCACATCAACTAAAGCGATTAACATAGCGTAACTAAGAACTTAAGAAATATAATGGTACACGACAACCCTTACAACCAACTTACACACGAATAAACTGTTAACATAACAAAGTTCCACACTACTTAACACCAGTAAAGTAACTAACATTGCATACAAAACGTAACCTATTCATACTTTTTCCATACATATCTCTAACAAATTAACGTTAATTTTACATTGACACAGTAACATTTAGCAAAAATGTATCATAACCTTGTCTAATTATCATACAGACCAACGAATAACTGTAAACATAACAAAGTTTTATCCAAACATAACATAAAAATAAGTTCTTTGAATAAAATATCATAGTAAATTGTAATAGTTTACTGATTTTAAAGCAGTAAATCAGTAAATCAGTAAATCAGACCACCAACCCCTCCCCACCCCTCCCTCCATGACCTTTTGATCTATTGATCTATTGGTTCATGTCATATTTCGAGTATCATTTCGGCTAAACATAACACAAAAATAAGTTTTTTATATACTAACCATCGAATATATGCTAACGTAACAAAGTTTTTACATTAATAAAGCTAACATAACATAACCTGAACTAAGAATATAATGTACAACGACAAACCTAACACACCATACGTACGAATAAACTACTAACATTAACAAACTTCAGCACTTAACAACAGTAAAGTACCTAACACTTCGTACAAAGCGTAACCTATTCCCACTTTTTTCAAGCATATCTCTAACATATCAATGTTAATTTTACATTAACATCGTAATATTTAACAAAAATTTACCA
>JABUQX010080034.1:12500-20000 GCA_015478945.1 Trachelipus rathkii
CATCCACCATCAGCTCATCCATTGCAGGCATCTGGTGTCTCCTTAATGAATCCTCCACTGTGTCTCTCCATCTCTTCCGCGGTCTTCCTCTCGGCCTCACTCCCTCCTGTCTCGTTTCCACCTGTCTACTGGCACTCTTTCCCTGCATCCTCCTTCCGGTGGTCCCACCATCTTAGTCTGGCTGCGTCCACTTTAATTCAATAATGGGTTCACACCCGACGCTCTCGCTCACTGTTCTCGTTTCTCCACTCTGTATCTGCCTCGGTCTTTCCAATCACCGTCCTACATCCATTCTCCGCTGTCTGATTCTACTCTCCTCGCTAACTGTCAATGCTCCATGTCTCTGCCCCATACAACAGTATTGGTGTCAACACTCCCTCGTATATTGCTCTCTTCACCTCTTTGTTCATTATATTTATCTTTCAAGATGGGGTATACTGCTCTTACAGTCTGCCATACTGCTCAATCTTACTCGTAATTTCCTTTGCACACCCCCCTTCTCTTCCAAATGTGCTTCCTAGGTATTTATATCTGTCCACATTTTTAATCTCTCTACCGTCTACCTCCACTATCAACTCCTCCTCCTCCTCCCTACTTACTATCATTATTTCTGTTTTCTCCACATTCATATTTAATCCAGCTTCTCTCAATTTTCTGCGAAACACAGCACATTTGCTCAACCTCTCACCATCTCGCACTCCACACGCAAATCATCTGCGTATACCCAGGATGTCTCCGTCAATCTCCTCTAAACTCTCCTTTACACCTCTTATGACTGTGTCCAAATATGCTATAAACAGTATCGGCGACAACACACTACCCTGCCTTACTCCAGTTTTTACCTCAAACCATTCCTCGTTTTTATATCCTGTTCTTACCTTACTTAAGCTATTCACATATGTACTTCTTACTGCCTTTATCAGTCTGTCTTCAACTTCATAATCCCTCTCCAGAACTCTCCACAGCTTCTCTCTGGGTACAGAATCAAATGCTTTCTTCAAATCTATGAAGGCGATATATGCCTTCTTGTTGTATTCCCATGTCTTTTCCTGTATCATTCTCAATGCGAACATTAAATCTGTAGTGCTTCTGCCACCTCTATACCCATACTGCTCTTCACCTAATCTCGGCTCTATTTTTGATCTTAATTTTCTTTCTAATATTCTTTCATATAAACTTTCGCCATGTGATCCCTTTAGTGAGATTCCTCTATAATTTTTATAATTTCCTGCATCCCCTTTACCTTTATAAATGGGAACATTATTGACCTTCCCCAAACTTCCGGCACTCTACTCTCCACCCAACACCTGTTCAGAAATCTCAGCATCAAGGTTTTCAGCTCCTCTCCTCCCTCCTTCAGCAATTCAATATGTATCCCATCCTCACCAGGAGTCTTTCCGCTCTTCATTTTCCCTAACGCCTCCACAAATTCCTCCTCCACTCCCTCTTCGTTTCTCTCCTCCTGGCTTACCAATGTTTCACCATTTCTATCTTTGATATTACATACTCTCCTCTTCGCTCCTCTATACGTTCTTGCCAATCTAAAAATCTTCTTCTTGCCTTCCTTCATATCATCCATCAGCTCCTTTGCTAGCTTCTCAGCCACCTCCTCCTTTGCCCTCCTCTTCACTCTCTCCGCTTCATTTCTTGCTTCCACGTACACGGCTCTGGATTGTACACTTCTGTTTTTAAGCCATCTTCTCAATGCTACCATCTTTTGTCTCACAGCATTCTTTACCTGTTCATTCCACCAAGGTGTATGCTTCTTTCTCACTCCTCCCATCCATTTAATGCCTAGGGTTTCCCTAGCCACTTCCTTCACAACACTTCCAATTTGTTCCATTGTTTCATCACCGTTCATCTCCAGTATTTTTTCGTTTACTTTACCAACATAATTCAATCTCTTATCTTGATCTTTCAGCGAGTCTACTTTTATTGTACTCCACTTCTCCTTTACTTGTACTTTCTCCGCTTGTATCTTTAGATCAGCTATTAACAGCCTATGATCTGAATCCATTGACACACCCGGGATCACTTTTACATCTTCTACTATTCTTCTATCCGACACTATAAAGTAATCTATTATCGATCTTTGATCAAACATTCCTGTCCTATTATTCCACCTATATCTCGTATATCTATGTGAATCTTTTTTCTGATAAAAACCATTCATTATCTTCAGATTTCTCCTCATGCAAAAGTCTATCAACGTTTCACCCTCTGTGTTTCTTAATTCTTCTCCAAACGGTCCCAACATTCTTTCCGCTTCATCTCTCCTCCTTCCCACTCTTGCATTGAGATCACCCATTAGTATTATCTCCTCGCCTTCCCTTCTTCCCACCTCCACCCTTTCTTCCAACGTTTCCATGAACATCCTCTTCTCTTCTTCTGGATGCCCCTGTTGCGGTGCATATACTTGATATACATGATATCTCCTTCCTTTTATCTTCAGTGTAACTTTGATTACTCTTTCGTTCACACTTTCCATCCCTTCCAAACTGTGTGATACATTGGGTCCCAATATAACTCCTACTCCATGCTTCCTCACTCCCTCCTCCACTCCTTTATACATCAGCACAAATCCACCACCCAGCTCTCTTCCCTCCTCCTCTCCTCTCACTCTCATCTCGCCCATCCCCATCACATCTATCCTCCTTTCTTTCATCATGTCCACTATTTCCTCCTCCTTTCCGCTGTAGGTAGCAATATTCAAAGTTCCAAACCTCAACTTAACATTTGTATTAGTCAATTTCTTATTCCAAAAACGTTTCCGTGGTCTATATCCAAAAGGTCGATCGTATTCCGAGGCTGGTCCTTGAGTGTTACAAGCAATTCGTTTCAGGCAGCGGCTTGCTAGGCCAGTCCTGCCCTAGCCAGAGCTCCGTTAGTCGAATCCAGGGTGCACGACATGGACGTGGAGTTGGTCTTTGCACCCCATATATATATATATATATATATATATATACTATATATATATATATATATATATATATATTTCAGAGATGGTTTATTATATATATGTGAGAAATTTATTTATATATATATATTATATATATATATATATATATTAATGATTATATATATATATATTATATATACTATATATATATATATATATAGTTATAATATATAATATATTAATATATATATATATATAGTATTATATATATATATATATATATATATATATATTTTTATTTATATATATATATATATATATATATATATATATAATATATATATATATATATATATATATATATATATATATATATATATATATATATATATATATATACAGGGTGTCTCAGCGAATACGTAACAGCTGTGTATCGCGTGAAGTATTGCGTATGTGACAAAATTTTCTAAATAAAACCTGTGTCCTTTAATTAGCTCTACGAGGTGGAACAGTTACAGTTTATTTTTGCGCATGCGCAGTAGTCCAAATGCGCGGAACTATGTTTTTTTTGAATGGAATGGTATATTTTTTATTCCAGATTTGAAATGTACGTACGAAATTATACATTAATTACTGAAGACACTTTTACCTACAGTGTATACCTTACACGCTATCCACGTTCAAAACATTGAATCGCTACTGGTGTATACGACATACATAGGTAAAACAAAAACAGGTTAGCAAGATAGTTTTATTACAGTTATGAGTCAGAAGGTATGTAGCAGGCCATCAACGTCTGCGGACGTACACTTTCAAAGATGCTGCTCAAAGTGCCCACCACCTGCACGGATACATGCGCTTGCCCTCTTCATCCAATGTTCTGTCGTTGCCAAACCGATGGATATCGGCCGTAATTCCCGACATGCGTTTCGAATACGATGCTTCAGATCGTCCACCGAGGTTACTGGGGTAGTGTAGCCTGCATAAACCACAGATTTTAGGTAACCCCACAGGTAATAGTCGAGAGGGGTGAGGTCGGGTGAGCGGGGTGGCCACGGCACAGGTCCATATCTCCCGATCCATTTCCCTGGAGACACACGGTTGAGATAGGTCGTCACACCCCTTGCACTGTGTGCAGGACACCCATCTAGTTGAATGTACATGTTGCGTCGTGTCTGAAGTGGCACATCTGCCAGTAATTCTGGGAGGATATATCGCAAGAAATGGAGAAAGCGTTTGCCTGTGAGGTGCTCATTGTAAAAATAAGGTCCAATAAGTTGATTGTGAAGGACCCCACACCACACATTGACGGTGAAAATATTCTGGTGGCGGGCACTGAAAGTGATATGGGGATTTTCCTCTGCCCAGTGCCGCCAATTCCAACGGTTTATTATTCCATTTGAGGTAAAGCAAGCCTCATCTGTCCACAGGATGTTCTGAAGGAGGCGTACATCCTCATCAAGAAGGGTTTCCATCAAAGCTAGGAAGCCTAATCTCCTCTCAGCGTCTCCAGGACGCAATCCGTGCACGATGTGCGCCCTGTACGGGGTCATGTTATACGTCATACGAATTCTACGTACAGTCTCTTTGGAAATCCCAAGGACCCTGCTAGCTTGCCGTAACGATGAACAGGGATTTTCATGGGTGTATAAGAGAACCTCTAACTCCATGTCAAATGTACGCACACGATTCTGTACCGGGACTTGCCGTGGTGGTTGTGCAACAGATCCTGTAACGGCAAATCGTCTGTAGATCCTATAAATTGTTACGTGCGACGGGTGACGGCGATCAGGATAGCGTTGCTCATAGAGACTTGCGGCTACCCGTGAATTCCATCCATTTGCAATGTACAATTCGACCATGGCTCGTTTTTCGTCGTCTGAGTACACATCGCGAGGCATGTCGTTCACTATACCAACGTTACAGTATCTATGTGTTTCACGATTTGGTTCTAAACACCCAAATTTACTTCAAAGTAATGTCCGAAAGGTTACTTGGTTCGTAAATTACTTCATTACCATACGGTATGTGCGTTAATATAAGTATGTGTGTCGTATACACCAGTAGCGATTCAATGTTTTGAACGTGGATAGCGTGTAAGGTATACACTGTAGGTAAAAGTGTCTTCAGTAATTAATGTATAATTTCGTACGTACATTTCAAATCTAGAATAAAAAATATACCATTCCATTCAAAAAAAACATAGTTCCGCGCATTTGGACTACTGCGCATGCGCAAAAATAAACTGTAACTGTTCCACCTCGTAGAGCTAATTAAAGGACACAGGTTTTATTTAGAAAATATTGTCACCATATACGCAATACTCTCCCACGAATACAACAGCTGTTACGTAATTTGTTGATACCCCCCTCTTTATATATATATATATATATATATATATATATATATAATATATACTATATATATATATTATTATTATATATATATATATATATATATATTATATATATTATAATATATATATATATATATATATATTATATATATTATATAATATATTTTATATATATATATAATACATATATTTTTAAAATATATATATATATATATATATATATATATATATATATATATATATATATATATATATATATATATATATATTTTTATTATATATATATATATATATATATATATATATATATATAAAAATATATATGACAGAGATATAAAAAAAAATAGTATCTTTATATATATATATATATATATATAAATATTATTAATCATTATATATATATATATATATATATATATATATATATATATATATATATACAGCTGTATACGTATTCGCTGAGACACCCTGTATATATATATATATATATATTATTCTTTCAGTGAAAGTTGAAAACTTATCGAAATTGAGCTTCACAAGAACATATAAATAAAAAATTTAAAAACGAACGAATTTTTTTTATATCGTTTATTTTTCACAACTTGAGTTGAGACATGCCTTGCAACGAAGTTTTCCCTATTTAGTCAATGTTAAATCATTTAGCACATTCTCAAAATATATCGTTCAGTATCCCGATGAGATACGTTAAGGAAAGTTGCATTATAATTGCAACGCGAGGAAAATCGAAGCCTTATATATACGGTTTACACGCGTTATATATATATATATAGTATATATATATATAGTATATATATATAATATATATATATATATATTATTATATATATATAGTATATACACATAATATATAATACTATATATTATATATATATATGAGTAAATGTGAAATTTTCTGACAAATCAATTAAAAAAAATAAAAATATCGGTTGATATAGGAAAAAAAAGTGGTCGTTGCACAAACATGGATGGTGTGGTAGAGCTGTTTAATGAAAAACTCATACAAGAATTTGAAGGGATAGAAGAACAAGAAACGGCGGAGGAGAGTTGGAAGATCTTTAAAACAAGAGTAGAATGAATTGCAAGCGAAATACTAGGAAAGAAAAAAGTCGCTGGGGGGAGGAAAAAGAAGACGGAATGGTGGAATGAGGATGTTAAGAACGCAGTGAAGCTCAAAAACAAAGAATATAGGAAATGGATGAAGACAAGAACGGAAGGGAACAGGATAGAATATGTAAACGCAAGAAACCATGCGGAGGATGTAAAAAGGAGAAATATGGACATTACTTGGAGAAGAATAGGAAGAGAACTGAAGGAGGATACGAAGGGCACGGGAAAACTTTTATATGGAATGGCCAAGAGCATGAGAGGAAATAAAGAACCAGAAATGCATACGGTTCTGAATAAGGAGGGAGAACCTCTTCTAGAGGAAGAGGAGGTAACGGAAAGATGGAGCGAGTATTTCGAGGAATTATTGAACGTAGAGGAAGGGGAGGAGGAAATGGATGAAATACCCCTGAGAGTAAGACAAGAACATGAAGAAATTAGAATGATAGAGATAGAGGAAGTGAAAGGAGCAATTAAGATACTAAAAAATGGGAAAAGTGCAGGATACGATGGACTGAATAATGAACTATTCAAAACAGGAGAGGGAATAACTATATGGTTGACAAGGCTGCTAAACCAAGTATGGAAAGAAGGAAAAATACCAACAGAATGGATGAAATCAGTAATCTGTCCGATACATAAGAAGGGAGATAAAAGAATATGCGGAAATTATAGAGGAATAGTATTGTTGGTGGGGGTGAGTAAAATATATGAGAGGATCTTGGAAAAAAGATTAAGGATGGAGGTCGAGGACAAGATTGGAAAATGGCAGCACGGTTTCAGACCAGGGAAAAGTACTACTGATCTAATATTTTACATGAAGATGCTGACTGAGAAAATAATAGAGTGGAATGAGAAGGCGTATGCTGCATTCATAGACTTGGAAAAGGCATTCGATAGAATACAATAGGGAGAAACTGTGAGAGTGTTAGAGATCCGATGCATGCCATACCAGAAAGTCTGATAGCAGCCATTAAAAGTATTTTGAACATCTAATAAATACGGTTAAAGCTACAGGAAGAGAGAAGTGATTTGAAGTGAAAACAGAGGTTAGACATGGAAGTGTATTGTCACCATTGCTCTTTGCACTTTACCTGGACAGCTGCCTTAAAAGGATATG